>CAUYLG010020388.1:0-55236 GCA_963573385.1 Cacajao melanocephalus
TCATCTTCGTGTTCTCCACCTGTGTGGAGCCTGGCATTTGAGTACCCACCTCCCACATGCACAACAAAACCCTCTTCCTCAGTGTATGTGCAAGGCACAGAAGCAGACCCAAGTCCTCACATGTCCCCTCATAGGTCACAACATATCTCTTTGGCCGTTCCTGAAAACAGGACCAGTATTCATAGGACACAATTACAAGTTCATAGATTCTTATAGTCATCGATGGTCAGGAGCGGAAGGCCTTAGAGTGCATGAACTCCAAACCCCACTTCTTATTTTACAATCAAAAATAACACTGACGTGAAGAGATGTTATTAGGTGATTTGCCCAAGGACTCACAGCTGCTCATGCTCTTTCCTGAGACCACAGCAACAATGACTCTCACAAATATTACTCAAAGTCAACGTCGTCTTCATGAATCTCAAGGCAAAAGCTGCTCCTTCTCTTCTGCTGTGTTAACCCAGGCATTGGCTGCCCTCAGTGAACAAAGTAGATGGAAAGTAAGAACGAATAGCACAGGGTAAAGATGCCCTGTTTACTTAGCATATCAGATGGACATCTGGAATCAGCTGGCTCACAGTCATTCCAGTGTTTCCTGGTTATAGTTTAATTAGAATTTCAGCTTTGGGTGTTGGGTTTTTTGCTTTGTTTTGTTTTGTTTTGAGACAAAGTCTCACTCTGTTGCCAGGCAGGAGTGCAGTGGTGTGATCTTGGCTCACTGCAACCTCCGCCCTCTGGGTTCAAGCGATTCTTGTGCCTCAACCTCCCAGGTAGCTGGGATTACAGGCATATGCCACCACACCCGGCTAATTTTTGTACCTTTGGAAGAGACAGGGTTTTACCATGTTGGTCAGGATGGTCTTGATCCCCCGACCTCATGATCTACCTGCCTCGGCCTCCCAATTCTTATTTTTTTAATAAAGGTAATGTCTACCTTTATACCTTACACAGAATTCTCACTGCTCTCCACATCTTTGCAGATGTCCTACCTTTGTGTCATTTGACGTGTTAATTTGAATAAATAGCTTCAATTAGTTATTTCCCAATCTTCTTTTTATGTGGTCATGATGTTTCTTCCGCCCTTGAGCTTTAAGAAGCCATCACTAAGTGGCAGTGGTGGTTTGATGAAGGTGTTGAAGGGACATACCTAGAAGTTTAGGCGATGATGGCCTCATCAGGGCCTCCAATCTGTCCTTGTAGTTGTGTCCTCGCCCAGGTCTATTCCTGAACATGGATTTCCTGCTCTGATGTCACGATTGTAGTTGGAAAAATAGACAGAATCTGAGTTGTTTTTTTTTTTTTTTTTTTTTTTTGAGACAGTCTCAAGAATCTGAATTCTTTTAGTTTGTTTCAAATGATTGAGTCCTGATTTAAGAAGGAAAAAGAAAGAGGAGTACAATGTAGAAAAAGAGTCTTCTGGCCCTAAAAATAAATAAAGTGAACTTACCCTAGACTAGAAAGAGAGTCCTTAGCTGAGGGAGAACATATAAGAAGAAGAGTGGGGTAAGGGGTTTCTGAGGCAGAGGGCACCTCTGTCCTGCTTTCTGGGCATGCAGCCGGAAAGACAGCAAGATCCCAGGAAGAGAGTAGACATATTCCATACCTTGGCAGTCATGTCCATTGCTGGTGTACAGACATTCCTGCATACAGAAGTAGCAGATAAATCAGACTCAGAGTGATGTGAACAGGGTCGTGACCATCCCCCAGCATGATGGCTATCGCTCATGATGATGATCATTGCTCCAACAGTCACCCCTCCTGAGGGATAGTCACTACCCTGCTTCCTACCACCTGGACCACTTGGCACCGTGTGAGACTCTAGAACTGTGGCCCAACTTTATGTGGAAGGTAGCAGGGCAGGGCAGGGGGACTCCAAAAAGGACTGGGGTTAAATTTCCCACTAAGCCAGTAGGATAGCATCCTCAAATAGAAACTAATTTGTTTTGAGCATAAAGTGACATTTCTTGCACACTTAAATTTATGGTCATGATTCATGCCAGCAAACTTCTTTGCAATTTAAAGCCAGAGGTTTGTTTGCTTCATGACTGAATTTAGAACTTATTTTTTCCAAAAGAAAATTTAGATACCTAGAAATAATCACTAGGAGAGAATTTAAATCAGTTTAATAGTAATAAATAGGGGGAGAATGGGAAGTGGGAGAGCATTCAGAAAAAGAAGCATGGCCGGCTCAATACTTAGGTGATGGGTTGCTAGGTGCAGCAAACCACCATGGCACACATTTACCTATATAGCAAACCTGTACATCCTGCACAGGTTCCCTGGAACTTAACAAATAAAATAAAATAAATAATAATAATAGTTTCAGTATCATGCTTTATTGGTATGCCCAGGTATAGCCCAAGCAGTAACAGAATCTCTGGAATTAGAGTTAAGTCCAGTAAAGAAGGAGATCTGAGTGGCATAGATTTGCCTTAAGTGATGTAGTGGTGAGTGACAGAATTAACTACTAATTGGCAGCACTGAGCTCTTTCCTCTCCTTTCCATTTGATCTCTCTTCTCAGGCCATCTCCTTTCCCATTCCCATTTTGCTGCATCCTCAGTATGTAAGTAAGTTGAAAGAACTGTAATTTTCACAATTACTGGTCATTTTCTTTATGATTCCAATTCAAAGTATTTTTCATTTTCCTCTTCAAAGGAATCACATTTTATTTTGGAACTGTATGTGCAAAAAACTTGGAAACTTGTGGAAACTCACTCTTGAACTTCCCTGGACATGATTCAGAGGGTGATTGAGGAAAGGGCTGAATGTCTGGCTTTGGAGGGTGCTTGTGGGGTGGCGGTGGGAAGCTGGGAAAATTGGCTTCAGGAAGTGGCAGCACCTCACCTTCTCTTAGAGGAGGGAGTCGGTACACAGATCCAGGTTGTCTGAAATGGAAGGGACAGTGTCCTTTACATGGACCTCGTCTTCTTGAGTGCCCAGGTGGTGGTCCGTGGCCATGACCATGGTGACCTTGGCTATGGGGTGGTGGGTCACAGGGTCCATAGTCTTGGAAATCATGGTAGTGGGGGTGGTGTCCATGGGGGTGGTGTCCATGGGGATGCTGTCTATGGGTACCATTTTCATGAGGATGGTGTCCATGGGGGTGGTGTCCGTGGGGATGCTGTCTATGGGTACCGTGTCCATGAGGATGGTGTGCGTGGGGACGGTGTCCATGGGGATGATGTTCAGGGGGATGGAGATCACTGGAATTATGATTATGAGGATGTCTTTGGGTCCTATTCATGCCAAAAGGGGCATGATGACATCTTGAGCAGGACATGGGCACCAGAGGAGCACCTTGTTGAAGTGGGGGTCTGTCTGAGTGATCTTTTTCATCTGGAGGGGGTGGGCATCCATGTTCGTGTGGCTTGTGGGGATGTTGATCTCTGGACCCATGGGGCTTAAATGGAGACTTGGTAATAGGAGAATGCTCATGCCGGTGGAAGGGACATCCCAAATGAGGTGGTACACCGCTAATATTTCCATGTTCCTGGAAAAGAACACAGAAAAGTGCCTATCATCATGTAACATAAAAGAAGGTGTTAGATATTTGACTTGATTTATACCAATGGCTCCCAGATCGTAGATTCCACAAATCACTTTTAAAGATATTACAAAAAAAGGATCTCAAATTGTTATCTAGCCCAGTTGATATTTAAAATATAAACAACTATCATTTACCACCATCATTGTTTCACAAAAGAAATGATTTTTTTTTTTTGAGACTGAGTCTCACTTGGTCACGCAGGCTGGAGTGCAGTGGCGCAATCTTGGCTCACTGTAACCTCCGCTTCTCAGGTTCAAGCGATTCTCCTGCTTCAGCCTCCCAAGTAGCTGGGACTATAGGCCAAAGCCATCACACCCACCTAATTTTTGTATTTTTAGCAGAGATAGGATTTTACCATGTTGAACCCCTGGCCTCAAGTGATTCACCCATCTCAGCTTCCCAAAGTGCTGGGATTATAGGCGTGAGCCACCATACTTGGCTTGGAATGAAATTTTGATTTAAAAAAAAGATCCAAAAACACAATATCAGAATAAAGGATTTTCCTTTAGATGGATAAATGTTAGATATGAAAAACTTTGTTATTCTTATCTTTCTTATTTTCTCTACACAGAGTGGTGAAACAATATTATGGCCTGGCACCCATCTCTATACCAACACTGGAAAACTAGCCTTATAACTGATATTCTTAACTGAGGCTTGATGGTATCAACATCCCTTACTCAAAAAGCTGAACACTTGACCTCTTCCCTCTCCTCCTTGTTCAGAGTTTAATTTTTAAAAATAGCTTACAGAGCCATGTTTATGGTGAGAATCCTGGACCTTTGTTTCTTTTTTTTTTAACTTGGGATATACATGTTTGGATTATTTTCAGTTTTGTTTCTGATATGAAAAATTTCATGAAGCAAATCTTCGTACTCATGTAAAAAATAGAACAAGGATTTCTGAGACAGATGCAAAATATGGTTTTGCATCTTATTTTATATGCATTTACATAATAAATTTGAGGCTAATTTATTCCCCTTAGATTCTGTGCCCAATAATACAAGCTTAGGAATGACTAAGTCTCAGCACTGGAGTCCTGACTACAAGCAGCATTTTCAAATTCATTCAAGGTTGGTTGAATTGGACTTGATTTTACTTTTCTGCCAGTTGTTACCCCTCTCCAATTATTGGAAAAGTTTTCATACTTTTTGTGTAATCTGGCAGTTGCACTCCTTTCCACGTTGTCGGGTACTCTCTGTATCTTCTTTCTTTCCTGTCTGTCTGTCTGTCTCTCTCTCTCTCTCTCTCTCTCTCTCACACACACACACACACACACACACACACACACACACATACACAGAGCTTTAGGAACCAACAACACTGTTTGTGTACATATGTCACTTAATCTGGCAGTGCCATGACAAAGTCTGCTTAGACAACCCACCTGAGGGTCGAAGACTTCGCAGTTTATGAAAAGGTCTCTTGGGCTTTCCAAGTCCAAGGCTTCTACGTCATAGAACAAATCTGCTCTGCAGAATCCAAAGACCTACAAAGGAATGATGAGCCTGTTAGTGTATGTGTCCAGGTGGTGTGAAGGTGAACAGCCAGATTTAGCTTCCAGACATTCAGAAAAGGAAGAAGTGCTTGAGAAAAATCAGGGTAATAGGATCAGTTATCCCCACCAATTGTTCAGCAATCTTTCCTCATCAAACTTAGGGGAAAGTGCTGCTGGTAAAGGGTATATCATTCAACTTGCTGTGGTTTCTTTCATGAGCAGGCACCAGCACTGGGCTTCCCCATGGGTGGTGGTGAGGAAAACCACATCATTGCTGCCTTGTCTTTAGGCCAACCCTTCTGCACTGAAGATATGAGTTGCCTGTGCCTAGGAGAATGAGGAATGGTGTCATAGAGAGATTTTTACAACTTCAGCTTGTCCCTTGGAGGAAGGTGTTGGACAGGAGGGAATCTGATTAGCATAAAGATGGTTTTTCACGGATATTGTCAAGGCAAGTGTCTGCTGGCTCCACTCTAAGTACAAGGGCTACAACTGCCTGGTGCTCCTGTGCTCTAAAGGCCTCTAAACCCAGCTGTGAAAGATCGACTAGGACAAGAGGATGGCTGTCTGCTAGAAGAAATTGTTAAGCATTGAGGTTCTGATTACGGTTTGGGAATCAGAGAGACATATGTTCATCCTGGCTTCTCCATTTCCTAGTTGTGTGAGTTTGGGAAAGTTAAAAAAGATTTCTGAAAGTCAGCCATTGTAAAATGGAGATAATACTATGTACTCACAGGTTGTGGGAGGACTTAATTAAATGAGAGGATGCTGTAAAACACTTATCCCCGAGCCTCTTCTTCAGCTCTGATGCTTCAGCTCTGGGTTTACATTATCCACACCAAGATCATGAAGGGTTTGTTGGCCATAGGCATAGGTGAGGGAGGTGTCTTTTATGGTGCTGGTGGCCACTACGAAGGATTCTAGACCTGGTTCAGTTTGGATATTAGAACAGCTAGAAAAGGCACTAATGGATGGTTTCTCCCTTTTGACCCGGGAAAATGTGTTCTTAAACCTCAGAAAAATCCTGGACTTGACATCACAGTTAAAATTCCATTTCCTAATACTCTCTAGCTGAGTGTCCTTAGGTAAGTGGTTTTAATTTTAGGTTGTCACAGGGAAATGGAGGCAGATACTTGTTTTTCCTTGTCAGTAGGGTTTTCATGGGGCTCTGACGTGGCAAAAATAGATGTGGAGGTGTTTCTTTAACTGTAGGTCACCATGCAAGAATAACTAAGTTTTAATCTCAGTTTGATTGTGAACATTGGCAACACCTTTCCTTTGCTGAGCTTCAGTTACCTCCTCAATTTGTCAAGTGGGATTCCTGTGAGTGTCAATGATGTGGAATTAATAAAACCACTAGGTGTAGGGTCTTAGTACGGTTGCTATAGTTTTAACTAAGCCTTTAATCCTAACGGGTTAAGAAACTTAGTTTTAAGTTTAGGTATATATCATGTATATTTCAAAATCATATTCTTATGATTAGCTTATGTGCTCTGTGCCTCAGTTTCCCTATCTGCTAATTTGGGATAAAAATAGTATCTATCTCATATGGTAGTGTGAGGCTTAATAAGTTATCATAGGCTGGGTGTAGTGGCTCACACCTGTAATCCCAGCACTTTGGGAGGCTAAGGTGGGCAAATCACCTGAGGTCAGGATCAGCATGTTGAAACCCTGTCTCTACTAATAATACAAAAATTAGCTGGGCGGGGTGGCTCATGGCTGTAATCCCAATTACTTGGGAGGCTGAGGCAGGAGAATCACTTGAACCCGGGAGGTGGAGGTTGCAGTGAACCGAGATCGTGCTATTGCACTCCAGCCTGGGCAACAAGAGCGAAACTCCCTCTCAAAAACAAAACAGAACAAAAACAGGTTGTCCTATGTGTAAAGCACTTAGAAGAGTGCCTGGCAGGTACTGTGCTTCTCAGATAATACTTTGTATTTCATAGACATTTCTTCCTCCTCCTTCTTCTTCTTCTTCTGCTTCTTCTCTTTCTTTTTTCTCTGTGACAGTAGTCAACGATCACAGACATTTCTTATACTCACGTTAGGGTGTCTGGGGAAATGGTTCCTAGAACAGTTCCGCACAGAGAAGTCCACGTAGTAACCGGTTCCTTCCCCTCCTCTCTAGAACAGATGGGATCAAAATCGTTTCAAGACCATACAAAGAAGAAGGAAATAAAAAGCAGTAGATACCTACCATTCAATATTTTGTAAGGCAGTATGAGAATTCAAAATCACCAACACATTTCATTTTTTAAATGGTTTCTGTATCACCTAAGTGATAAGGTGAATACCATTTCACTGAAAAGGTTCAAATAATAAATACATGATGAAGTAGAGTATGAAAAATCACCCCTCCTGCACTCCAATCCCTCAGAGTTTTCATTCTCATTCAACTGATGTGTATCCTCTTTGAGTGTTTTCCTAGATATGTTACACATACACAGGTAGATCTGAGTATTTCATATAAATGGACTCATAGTCTAAGTACTGTTCTATAACCTGCCTTTTCCTTACCAATGTGTCTTGAAACTCTTTCCAGTGCACATGGGTTGCAAACATTCTTTGAGCACCTGCGTGGTGCTCATTTCCTTACTTGTATGCAACACAATCTATTTAACGTTGCATTTTCTGAATGCATAGCAAATGTCAACCCGTTGTTCTACAAGACAGCTCTGGGTGAGAGCACTTGGGTCCTTGTGGAGAGAGCAGGGAACCATCTAATTTTAGGCACATTACTGGGTGTGGTGAGGCCATTTCTCTGAACATCAGTTTTCCATCGTAGTACAACCTTAGTATTGGATGACTTATAATGACACAACCCTCATATGCTCTTGTCTTTCCCTGTTTCTTCTTTAGATTTTTCCCTCCTCTCAGTCAGATGTCCGCTGCCCTACCCATCCTTCAAAAAATAAAAGTGTTTCAGGAAGGCAATTTTTGGCATTTTTTAAAATACCTGCTCCGTGTGTTTTATGGTCCCAAAGGTGGCAAATTAAAAGGCAGCTGGTCAATTAAGGCAGGTGGAGAGGGTGTGTTGTTCAGTTCCTGTTGCCAGGTTGGAGTCTGGGCCCTCAGACTCCAGATGAACCTTAGTGGAGACTCACCACTCTTGCAACTCTCTCAATTCGGTCCACTCTGAAAGAGGCGAAGTCGTCATTCTCCTCTTTGTACTTCTCAAGGGCTTTGTCAGCTTGTTTTCTGTAGGGCTCGGTATCATCAAAGAAATCTAAGAGGACGGGACTGCCTTTGGTATTGGCCAGTGCTGAAGAGACTGGAGAAAGAAGATGGCAGTGTCACAGTTAAGGGCTGGAAATGTTAATGGCGGCAAGAATGACAATAACTTTCATTTTACAGATGGGCAAATTGAGGCTTGGAAGAGCTAAGTAACTGCTTCAAGATCAATCAACCATTCAACAACAGAATTAAACTGCTGATTCTTCCTGCCAGTCTTTCTGATCCTCATGCCTGTGTTGTGACCCCTACTCATGATGCCTTCCCCAGTACCACTGATAAAGTGCTAACATATATACATGTATTTTAAATCATAGAGATGGGGTCGTGCCACATTGCCCAGGCAGTCTCAAACTCCTGGGCTCAAGCAACCCTCTGGCCTCAGTCTCCCAAAGTGCTGGGATTATAGGTGTGGGCCACTGCGCCAGGCCACTAATATTTTAATAAGTTCTTCCTGTTGTTGCCAAGGAAGAAGAGGGAGCATTAACATAGAGTTTTACCCAGAGAGAGGAGAAGATACAGCTCATCCTTTCTTCAATTCAACCTCCTATGGAAGTAGCTTGCTTTTTTGTATATAACATCATATTTGGATTTGCTATTTTTAAAAAGGAATTCTGTGATAATTCTTTTTGAAAATGTCAATTAAAAGGGTATAGAATTTAGAGTTAATACTTTTTGGATAGTGGCATGCATCCACAATATCTTGGCTTTGTTCTCGAGGCCAAGTCTTTAACCTCTTTGAGCCTCAATTATTTTGTCTTAAATAGAAAGTATCATAATCTTTACTTCATAGTCCCAAGTCTTTACTTCCTCCCGAGATTATACAACTGGCAGACGGTGACTCAAGCTAAAGCAAGTCTGACACTCCAGAGCCTGCGTGTATAATGATGCTAACCTACCTCTCATAAATCTCTATTTTTGTGTATCGCATTTCTTTAAAGGAAGGTGTACCAGGACCAGGGGAAACTTGTCTCTCTTCTATTCTCTGGAGAACGAATAATGAGTCTATGAGGGCTTTTCTTTCATGTACATCATAGATGTACCTGAATACATATGAATACATGTTAGTATATATGAATATATATGTACATAGATGAGACAAATACCACTGTATGATTGAATTTGTATTAATCAAGAATTAATTAGCAATTTAACAGATTACCGTACCAGAACTTGTGGTGCAGTTAAAGTCAATCACTCTGAGATCCTGAGGTTCATGGGAATGTCTTATAGCTATTACCTTACATTGTCCGATCACCTGTAAGAAAGAGACTCTTGAGGGCTTGCTGAGTCACTGCGTCCTGCCTTCCTCAGGTCGAATATAAAAGAGCAAAAAGGTGATGCATCCTCCTACTGTTCACTTAAAACGCATTTCCTTCGTCAGAGCTTGTCTCAAAACCTGCATTTTCACAGTCAGTGTCTGTGTGCTGCATCCTGTTGGCACTCAAAATCCTCATGAGAACCAGTGAGAAACTATTTAAAGTATCATGACCATACCCCAAACATTTTCAAGGGAAAAAGTGGTGAAACTCCCAGGAGTGTGAACCTCTCATTTTCTGGAAATGAGATATTGAATCTGTGCTTATTCATCTTCACGTTCTATCCCTGTGTCAGAGAGCCTGGCATTTGAGTACCCACCTCCCGCATGCAAAGCCAGATCTTATTCCTCAGCGTATGTCCTAGATGCTGAACAAGACCCAACTCCTCACTGCAAGTTATCCCTTTGGCTATTCCTGAAAACAGGACCATTGTTCATAGGACACAATCACAAATTCACAGATTTTCATACGTATAGACTGTCAAGGGTGGAAAGCCCTGAGAGTCCGTGAATTCGTAAACCCACTTCTTACTTTGCAGTCAAAAAACACCGAAGTGGAGGGATGTTATTAGATGAATGCCCAAGGACTCGCAGCTGGTCATGCTCTTTCATGGACCACAGCCCTGTCGAGTTGTCTTGAACTGGGTTCCCAGAAAAGACTCTCAAGAGTGTTGCTCAAGGTCAACATCATCTTCATGAATCTCAAGGCAAAAGCTGCCCTTTCTTTTTTGCTGTGTTAGCCCAGGCATTGGCTGTCCTGAATGAACAGAGTCGATGGAAAATAAGAATGATAAGAGCAAAGCGAAGGTACCCTGTTTACTTACGGTATCAGATGGACGTATGGAACCAGCTGGCTCACAGTCATTCCCCTGTTTCCTGGATAGGACCCAGCAGTTAGATTCTTGCACATCTAAGGCTAAGTAATATACAGTTGCAGTTTCCTGAGGAATGCCAAAAGCAACATGTGAGTAGCACGTGGAAGCCTAGTGGGTTTTTTTTAAATTAAGGCCATATATTTCTTCGTTTTTTTTTTTTTGTAAAGATTTTTGAACATGTTAACAAACTTTATTCTTCCTAGATATATTTTAATTAAATTTTCTTTAAATAATTAAGCATTGAAAACTTTACAAACCATCAATTATCTTGAAATGGTTGAGATTCTTTTTCCTTTTATCTCTTAAATAGTCTAAGCCAGGGTGGGTTTTTGTAGACACCCCTATTTTCCAAGGGCCTGTCATCGATTCTCAAATCAACTTTCTCCAAATAGAAATTCCTGTATGAACAGGGCCAGTCTATGGTAAATGAATTTAGATGATGATGTTAGTTTTACAGAATTCCTGTTCCTCTCCCTGTCTTTGCAGATGCCCTACCTTTGTGTCATTTCATCCATCGATTCCAATAAATAGCTTCAATAAGTTACTTCCAAATTTTCTTTTTGAGTTGTCCTGATGTGTCTTCTGCCCATAAACTTTAAATGGCAGTGGTGGGTTAGTGGAGGTGTCATCACCTATACACGCCTAGAAGTTTAGGCGATGACGGCCTCATCAGGGCCTCCAATCTGTCCTTATAGTTGTGTCCTCTCGCTCAGGTCTATTCCTGAACATGGATTTTCTGCCTTGATGTCACTGTGCCCAAAGCTAAATCCTCTCTCTTCCCTTGCAAACCAGCTGCCGCTCCACTTCCCTCGTCTTTGTCAGTGGCACCACTAATTACATATTGCCTTAGCCTCTGGGGTAAAACATGTAAACCTACGAGATGTCTCCCTTGTCCTTGCTTTTGCTATCCAGTCACCAGGCCCTGAATAGCCTTTCTTGTAAATGTGTCTCATGTCTATTCCTCAGTCTCATTGCCCTGACTCCCGCTACCCAAGTCTGATCCTTGTTCTTTCATTCCTGAATACATAAATAGCTTTCTAGTTCACGTCCCTATCTTTTGCCTCAGTTTCCCCAGGCAGACAAGGTCCTCTCTACACCCACTCACTCTCTATGCTAGCTCTCAGTGGTAGCTCTGTGCGGAGGCATCCTGTATCCTAACATGTGACGATGAGCCTGGCATGGGACTAATGGTCACTGAATTACTGGTTGAATCCTAAATTCCTGCACTCCTGTTCTCTGCAACCCGCTGTGCTTCCCTCTGTGATACTTTCAGAAGGGTAAATTGTCCTCTGTAGTACTCGTCTGGCCTCGCTAATTTCAGTTTTTCCATCAGAGGAAGAGTAGGTTATTTTGGGGGCTTAGAGGGAGGCTTCATGTCTCTCTGCAATGTCTATGAGCTCCTAGAGTCCAATTTAGGCAGGCATGTAATCTAAGTGAAGACAGTAAGCTTGCTTCACCTCAAGACAAGCCCATAGGCTCTGCTCCCACCTGATGGCTGCTCCAGAGCCCACATGGAACTTCTGGAACCCTCCTGCATATATTCAGTGGCTCCCTAACACCCTTCCTCCTGATTCTCTACCCTCCTAGAAGTGGTGGTGCCAGGAATTCACCAGGAACACCTTTCACAGACCTGTTCAAATCCTACCCACGCGTTATTAACACAGCGGAAGCCTCCTCCCACCCAGTCTCACTAAATCTCCCCTCATTAAACTGCTCCAGTACATTTACCACTCCTTTTTTCACTTGGCTATTGTTGGGGCTCAAAACATGATACCTCAAAAAATATGGTACTTTGTCATGCTGAGTCCTTTGAACTGAAGGAAATGGGAAGGGCAAGACCTGTCTGACCTTCTCCTGCCCCTCGTTCTCCTACTCTGCTTTCTCCCCCAAGGCAAGCCAAGGCAAGCCAGAGGAACTAAAATTTCTCTTCTCCAAGGCAAATCACAGAAGGTGGAAGCCCTCTCCCTGAAAGCATCCATAAATCCTAAAATGTGAATCTAACCTTCCCCCTGGGTCTTTCTTTGTAGGAGCTGGCCATAAAGAAATTCCCTGACCTACTCTGTTTGATAGTAGGTGCTCAGATCTGCATACCAGAGGGATCCTGTTCCATACTTGGGGGCAAGAAATGCCACACAGAGAGGTCAAGGAGAATTCAAACAGACCTTGTGGGGCCCTTCCTTCAGTCTATGGCTCTTAGATCACAGCCTTTCGTCCCATCTCACTTCTGCATTCTGTACACTCTTCATCGATTCTAAGTATGCAAGTGGGCAGTTTCCCTGGATACCTGGGTCTTCATTTATGAAGACTTCTGTGTCAGGTAAACCTTGGGTTAAATAAATTTGTATATTTTCTTCTGTTAATCTGTCTACCAGTTTTATTTCAGGCTCAGTCAGGAGCCTTAGGAGGGTTGAGAAAACTTTTCCTTCTCTCCTGTTTATACTAACTTACACAGTTTGCCTGCATGTGCCAGCATATTATTATTTCCTGGAGGCCAAGGCCCATAGTTTATTCTAATGTTTCTCTGACAGTACTTAGCATGTAATTGGGCTCAGCATAAATGCTTATACGTACTCACGAATTGAATCATAGTTAAGAGCATACTAATAACAAACGTTAGTTTGAAGGAAAAAAGAACAATTTAGAGCAGCCACAGAAGCCAAACAGAAAACTCTGACCAAAGCCATCCGCTGTGCAAAGCAGTAAAGCGTAGGGGGTAGAGTCACATTCGCCCCTGGTGCATACTCTCCCAACTAAACTCTGCCATTGGCCATTCCTCACCACTCTGTCCAAATGGGCATCAGCAACCCGCAGCAATTGGAAAAGGTAGCCATCCCGTCGCCTTTTATTGATCAGGTCTAGAGCTTTCTCGGCCTCCGGCTCAGTAGCACTGCAGTCAGTGGGACTCACAGCACACGAATACTGCAGTGTGATCAAAAGCAGTGCTGCAATGAATGCCTTCATTTTGTTAAACCATCCCTTGCTATGATCTTCCACCGCGGAGAATTTTATACAGACTTTCTGAAACACACGCAATTAATTAAACAAAACCTTTATACATTTTCCTTGTGTAACTGGGGATGTTCACCTTGACCCTGAGTTCAAATAACCATCAACAAGCTGTAAATGATTAGTGGGTCCTAGGGTCAGAAAGTTGAGAAATGCTGCTGATGAGAGGGTGGAACCATGACCTGCACAGATCTGGATTTTTCTAGTAGGTAGCAGATCCAAAGTACGTTTTTGAACATAAGCACTGCCTATGCTGATGTAGAGGGTGGGTCTAGGGGTAATTTTCCTCCATCTGCCTGTCTGTCTCAGCTGGAAATCTCCATCATCAGTCAGTGGACTGATGGATCATGGCACTAAAACTCCTCAATAGATGGCAGCTGCATTATCTTAGGAAGATAACGTGTTAAACAGGTACCGTCATAAAAGGAAGTGACTTTAGGTAAAATAGAATAATTAAGAGGCTGTCATTTTGAGGTCAGATCTGAATTTCTAACCTAGCTCTATTACTTTCTTACGGCGTAATGCTGGGTAAGCAACAAAACTTATCTGATTCTTTGTTGTTGTTGATGTTGTTGTTTTTGTTGTTTGGGATGGAGTTTCACTCTTGTTGCCCAGGCTGGAGTGCAATGGCATGATATTGGCTCACTGCAACCTCCACCTCCCAGATTCAAGCGATTCTCCTGCCTCAGCCTCCCAAGTAGCTGGGATTACAGGCATGCACCACCACACCCAGCTAACTTTTTGCATTTAGTAGAGACAAGGTTTCACCATGTTGGTCAGGCTGGTCTCAAACTCCTGATCTCAGGTGATCCATTCGCGTCAGCCTCTCAAAGTGCTGAGATTACAGGCGTGTGCCACTGCACCTGGCCACTTATCCGATTCTTAGTTTCCTCATTTGTAAAATATGGATTGTTACTTCTTGGCAGGCTTGTGTGATAAGTAAATAAGAAAACAACCAATATGAAGCAACCAGTATAATTCTTGGCATAGAGTAGATGCCGAATAAGTGATGCTATTTATTATCATGTGCCTGCAAAGAAGTTGGGGACACCTCATGCCATCCCAATTCTCAGTGGCCCTCAAAGAAAGCCTAAAAGAATTGGTTCATGTGGAAGAGGATGGTGGTGAGAGCAAGAGTCAAATAGTTGGATGCCCATCCCACTGTGAGAGGGGATCAGCACTGGGGGAACTGGGCTGTGATACAGCTGACCCCCTACCCTCACCCTTCAGAAGAAACCCATATACCTACATGCAACCCTCAGACCAGAAGAGCCAGCAGCATCAGAAAGGACCAGAGGAAATCAGCCTAGGTTCCGTCCTCACTACCCACAGCCAGTTAGGCATCATCACCATTCCTCCCTGTTCTGCCTCTACAGTGAGTATCTGTGAGGGTCCGCACTAATGTCTCTCAGACTTGGCTTCATATTAGAATCACCCCAGGAGCTTTAAAAAGTCCCAACGTCAAGGACTCTCTCCAGGACAATTTAATCAGAATCTCTGGGAGTGGACTCTGGTACGGGTCGTTTTCAAACTCCTAGGTGATCCAGTGTGTGCAGTGAAGGTTGAGAATTACTGGGATTCTAGAGAGAACTGAAGAGAGGGAAAGGATTTGAAGAGAGAAAGAAAAGGGATTTATATGAAAAGTAGACCTCATTACCACAAGTCACAGGGTTAATGAGTGCAACATGTTTTGAATAATGTTTGCCAATGAACTTTTAATGTCAGTAACCCTGGCTTTTAAATACCCAATGGGACCAGTCCATTGTAACTGAGAATGACAGGAATGTATGGAATCTGCTCAAGGTGTTAAGAGGCTACAACCCAGTGGGGAAGGGGAAGGCTACTGATGAAAACAAAAACTATTTTGAGTTTTTGTTATTATGAGTTGAGCTCCTTAATGAAGCTTTTCTATTATGGCTATATTGACTGCACCCTACGTGGGGGGCGAACCAAATGCTGGTGTAGGGAAAGGAGGGGAATGTTGAGGGGCTGGGAAGAGGCATCAAGAGCAGGAGTATAATTTTTCTACCTCAGTCCTGATCTGCTGAGACTATGGGTACCTCAGGGAGCCATGCATCCTCTTCCTCTTGCTTTATTGAATCTTTAAGAGCGATACAGTACTCATGATGCCATTCTAGCATCTGGAGTAGCCTCAGGGGAGAGAACACATTAAGGGTACTGGGATGGTCATGGTCGGGAGGAGGCAGAATGGTAGTAAGAGAGACATTCTGTCCTGAGGACTCTCGATGATCCCGGAAATGACATTTAGCTTTGGGGATGGTTCCTGTTAGCATTAGGGGAACCAGAGAATGGCCTCAGATGGAAGTGCTGACTTTACACAGATGGTATCTGGGCTAACTAAGGCAGGTAGAATCTTCATCTTCGCATTTTCTTTTCTTTTCTTGTTCTTTTTCTTTAGACAGAGTCTTACTCTGTTGCCCAGGCTGGAGTGCAATGGCGTCATCTGAGCTCACTGCAACATCCGCCTCCCAGGTTCAAGCAATTCTTCTGTCTCAGCCTCCCAAGTAGCTGTGACTACAGGCACCCACCACCATACCCGGCTAATTTTTGTGTTTTTAGTAGAAACGGAGTTTCACCATATTGGTCAGGCTGGTCTTGAACTCCTGACCTCAGGTGATCCACTTGCCTCGGCCTCCCAAAGTGCTGGGATTATAGGAATGAGCCACTGCACCCAGCCTTCTTAACATTTTCATTCTACATCTAGGTTATTTCTGGGTGTCCTGGCTATTTTATCAGAAAAAGGAATTACCTAACAGACTTTTTTTTCTTTTTGAGATGGAGCCTTACCCTGTCACCCAGGCTGGACTGCAGTGGCGCAATCTCAGCTTACTGCAACCTCCGCCTCCCAGGTTCAAGTGATTCTCTTGCCTCAGCCACCTGAGTAACTGGGATTAGAGGCACACATCTACATTCCTGGCTAATTATTTTATTTTTATTAGAGACAGTTTTCGCCATGTTGGTCAGGCTAGTCTCAAACTCCCGACCTCATGATCTGCCTGTCTGGGCCTCCCAAAGTGCTGGGATTACAGGTGTGAGCCACTGTGCCCAGCCACTTAACAGAATTTTTATACTTTAAAGCTTTTTGACTCATAATAGAACACATGCACTTTGCAAAAAATGTGGAAAATACAAAAAGCATAAGGAAAATTGACCTCTAAGTCTACAACCATGAGGAAAACCAACTATAATATATAATTGCTTCATACACTTTTTGCTATTTGAATATATGTAATATATATATTTTGTGGGGAGCATCATACACTGGGTTCTGTTGAGGGGGAATAGGGGAGGGACAGCGGTGGGTAGGGAGTTGGGGAGGGATAGCATAGGGAGAAATGCCAGATATAGGTGATGGGGATGGAGGCAGCAAACCACATTGCCATGTATGTACCTATGCAACAATCCTGCATGTTCTTCACATGTACCCCAGAGCCTAAAGTGCAATAAAATATATATAAAATGTATATATATATATTGCATCATTAGACTCATTCTGTACATACAGGTGTTTCTTTTCTTCCACTGTAGTTGAGTATGTATTTACTTATAACCTCTGTTTTTTTCTGGTATTAATAAAAACCATATAAGCCTTATAAATGTTTTTGTGTTTTTATAGGATTTTAAAATTTTGAGTTATTTTTAAGTATACAATTTTTAGTCATAAATATAATCCCTGCACAAAGTGAAAAAGCAAACAGAATATTTTAGAATATTATAAAATAAAAATTAAGCCTCTTTCCTCCATTCTTCACTCCCCAAATCCTTTGCCAAGAAAAGGACTTTTAACAATTCCTTGTTATATGTGGTTTAAATATGTATTTTCCCTTAAGGTTATACCTTGAGGACTTTCTCAGATTATTAAATATTCTTCAGAAAGATTATTTTTGAGATTACATAATATTGCATGTTATATATGTGTTAACGTATTCAACATTCCCCAATTTTTGGCCATGCATATTGTTTCCAATTATTTGTTCTTAGAAGTCATGCTACAATGGACCTCTTTGTGAATCTCTATTTCTTTGAGAATCACTAGACTGGTTGACAGAATTTTATGACATTTAATTTTTTGTAACAGGAGTCACTTTTTAAAGAAAACACAGTTTTTATTAGCTCCTGAGTAGCTGGGATTACAGGCATGCACCACCACACCCAGCTAATTTTTATATTTTTAGTAGAGACAGGGTTTCACCATGTTGGTCAGGCTGGCCTCGAACTCCCGACCTCGTGATCCACCTATTTTGTTAATTTACTTTAAAAATGGGCTTTATTATTTCAGAGCAGTTTTATGTTGACAGCACAAATGAGTGGAGAGTACAGAGTTCCTATGGAGCCCCTACGTATGCCCCTCACACTCACAGTCTCCCCTACTATAAACCTTTGCACACTAGCAGAGCATTTGTTACAACTGATGAACTTACAATGACACATCGTTATCATCTGAAGTCCATGGCTTACATTAGCATTCACTCTTGATGTTATACATCTATGGGTTTCAGCAAATGATGAAATGTATCCACCATTGTAGTAGCATACGGAATAGTTTCACTGCCTTAAAAATCCTCTGTGCTCCACATATTCCATCCCTGTCTCCTTGCCAGCCACTGGCAACCAGTGATCTTTTTACTGTCTTAATAATTTTGCCTTTTCTAAAATGTTATATAGTTGGAACCATATAGTATTTAATCTTTTCAGGTTGGTTTCTTTCACTTAGTAATATGTATTTAACCTTCCTCCATGTCTTTTTATGGCCTGACATTCATATTTTTTTTAGTGCCAAATAATATTCCATTGTCTGGATTTACTTATCCACTCACCTGGTGAAGGACATCTTTGTTGCTTCCAAGTTTTAGCAATTATGAGCAATCTGCTATGAATATCCATGTGTGGGTTTTTGTATGGACATAAGTTTTCACCTCATTTGGGTAAATACCAAGGAGTGTGACTACTGGATCATATGATAGGAGTATGTTAAGTTTTGAAAGTAACGCCAAACTGTCTTCCAAAATGGCAGTACCATTTGCATTCCCAGCAGCAATGAATGAGAAGTTCTTTTGCTCCACATCCTTGCCACCATTTGGTATTGTCAGTGTTCTGGATTTTGGCCATTCTCACAGATGCGTAGTGGTATCTCATTGTTATTATAATTTGCATTTCTTTGATGACATATAAAGTTCACTGAAGTTCAGCATTTTTTCAGGTGTGTACTTATCATCTTTATATTTTTTGGGGTGAGATTTAAATCTTTTGCTTATTTTTATTTTTATTTTTAAAACTTCTATTTTAAGTTCATGGGTACCTGTGCAGGTTTGTTATATAGGTAAACTCATGTCATGGGGGTTTGTTGTACAGATTATTTGTCACCCAGGTACTAAGCCTAGTACTCAACAGTTTTTCTGCTCCTCTCCCTCCTTCCACCCTCCAGCCTCAAGTAGCCCCAGTGTCTGTTGCTTCCCTCTACCTGTCCGTGTATTCTCATTACTTAGCTCCCACTTATAAGTGACAGCATGTAGTATTTAGTTTTCTGTTCCTGCATTAGTTTGCTAAGGATAATAACCTTCAGTTTCATCCATGTTCCTGCAAAAGACACGGTCTCATTTTTTTTTTTTAATGTTTTACCCATTTTTTAATTGGGTTGTTCATTTTCCTATTGTTGAATATGTTCATTTTAAACATTCACCTGAGATAACTCTTAATATTATATAACTAGAAATACCCAGCACCCAAAATTTTATTGTAGAAGATTAGTGTTAGCAATTTGTAAACTACTGATGACTTGAACACAAGAGCCTGAGATCAGTAATAAATGCAGCATTTTGCAACTGTTGACAAGGATGTAGATTAGCTTGTCTGCCTGGAGTCTCCAGAGTAAGAAAAAAAGATCAAGGACTGAAAGCCAGATAAACAGCATCTGAGAGATGAGCCAGAGAAGAGGAACCCAAGGTGGGACATGAGAGGGAGTGGTCAGAAAGGTAGAAGAAAAACCTGGAGAATGTGGGACAAAGTCTACTTGAAAAAGTCTGAAAAGCAAGCAAGGTCAGCATTGCCAGATGCTTGCAAATGTAAGTAAAAGTGAACAGAAATGCTTCTTTTTTTTAATTTAGAATAAAAGATTGTTAGGGAACACCAAGTCAGTGGGTTATGGGAAAAGAGATGGATTCACATGACAGTGACCTAAGGAATGAAGAGGTGGTGAGGAAGTGGCAAGCATGGAAGCAATCTAGTTTTTCACAAATTAAGCCATGGAAAGAGAAAGGAGGTGGTAGGTAGGCGGAGACAAAGTCTGAGGCCCTTCCCCATCCTTTTACCAGTATAGAACACCCCGTGGGAAACCCCAGTTGGGGCTTGTAATGGTTTCTCTCTGTTTGCCTCAGGCCCATCCTTTGACTTTCTCTCCCTGGCCTTGTCTCCCAGGCTGGCTCCAGGGAATTGAATAACCCAGGCTCCCCTGCTGGCTAGTTTACTATTGGGTTCAAAGAGCCAATGGGAGGAGGAGATTGGAAGGAAGCAGGAAGGGAGGGGAAGGGAAGGGTGCTTATTCTTACTCCTTCCTTCTGCAGGGGCTGCACCCCTCCACCTGCAGGGTGGCTTCTCCAAAGGACAGCTCCAATAGATTGGGGAAGCTAGCCACTCCTGCTCCTGCTCAGCCTCAGGTGGCGAAGGCTCCCTGCTGATGCTGTTGTCCAGGTGCCTCAGCATCCCTTGGCCTTCCATTCACGTAGGCCACAAGCCTTCATTAAAGTTCCCTTCACTGAAGTCTTTTTCTTTTTTTGAGACAGAGTCTATCTCTATTACCCGGGCTGGCAGTGTACAGTGGCATGATCTCAGCTCACTGCAACCTCCACCCAGGTTCAAGCGATTCTTGTGCCTCAGCCTCCTGAGTTGCTGGTATTACACCCTGCCTTCTCCTTCCCATCCTGCTTCCTTCCAATCTCCACATCCCATTGGCTCTTTGAACCAATGACCTAAGGAATGTGACCTAAGGAATGAAGAGGTGGTATACCACCAAGCCCAGCTAATTTTTGCATTTTTAGAAGAGACAGGGTTTCACCATGTTGGCCAAGCTGGTCTCGAACTCCTGACCTCCAGTGGTCCACCCGCCTCGACCTCCCAAAATGCTGGAATCACAAACTTGAGCCACTGTGCCACACCAACTAAAGTCTTTTTAGTTGAGCCACCTGAGTACAATTCTGCTTCTTTCAGACCCTGACCAACAGGGTGTAAGACCCCACATGACACCCCCATGTAATCACTTCCTTATGAGAAGCAGATAAGAGGAACAGAGTGCAAATATTGTCTACTTCTCTTATGCAAACTACCCCGAGGCCTATGTGCCTCTTCTAATAGCGGGCAGGATGGAGGACAATAGCTGCATCTGCAAATTCTCTGTCAAAATGTCCAGAGTCCTATCTGATATGCATGTGTGCATGTGCACATATATATTACTGAATAAGGGGAAATTGATCCTGCAGTGTTTGAAAGATGGAAAACATAGACTATAATTAAATGCTATGATGGGCCCTCCTCTGTCTGTCCTGGAGAAATTGTAACAGTGATGAGAACTGTCATGGTCTGGTGCTCCCCTAGTGTCTACCACAGGCCACATGTGCACTTCTCTTCCATGTGCCCCCAGTTCTAAGTGAATTACCCCACTCTTGAGACCTGGAGACTTCCAGACAGATGAAAAGAGGTAGAGGGTTGGAAACGGTATGGGCCATATGCGGCTAATACCTGTCCTGAAATTAAAGGGAATTTGGGGACTGAAACTGTGCTGGGTCTCAGTTTCATATACCTCTTGGTGTTTGGGAAGTATCTTTATTCATGCGATGCTTTCATGCTGAGATTTGAGCACATATATACTGCTGAAAGGGTAAGACTCTTTCAAGTGAGTGGTTGAAGACATACAAGAGGCATCTATCCATGGCATGAGACTGCTTAGTTTAGGAGGGGATGCAGCCCAGGGTACAAGGCAGTGTACAAGGTAGAGTGCAGCCCAAGCAGAGGGCTCAGTCTCATTATTTCTGTTCCCAGTCAACATGCTGAGACCAAGGAGAGGCAAAAAGGTGTCCTTCATTAGCCACTCTCTACGTGTGGGCACTCTGTCTCTCTGTCCATTGTCTCCGCTGCCTCTCATCTCATGCGATGCACCATACCCCTACGGAAGACTCTGTGGGATTCTCACGGCGGAAGGACAAGAGGGCTGGGATTCTTGGCTGGCCCTGGGCACTGAGCAGTGTGTGCTTCTTTGGGGAAAGGCAGGACAACTAGCTGCTTCTCCACAGGCCCCAGGAAGAGGAAGGAAACATCCAGGGTTTCTCCCTGAGGATTTGTGGCTAGATCCAGATGCACAGGGAAGGCCTCTTGAGGGCCCTTTTTCTGGGAATTTTCATCATCCAAGTCAGGAAGGTATTGGACAGATCCTCTTGGCCCAGCTTTGGCAGGGGAGGCTGTGGTAGGTGTGTTTTCCTGCTGGGATTCTTCCACCTTGGGAAGGCTTGTAGGTTTCTGGTTAACAGAAGAGTTTTCATTTCCAGTGGCTGGAGCCTGGAATGAGAACATTTTTAAATGCAGAGTTCCATAGGGAAAGCCCTCCCATGCCTAGTACCAGCCTAAGCTGATCTGTGCCTTTCTGTTGGAACATTTCAAAGGGAGACTAGGTAGAGGGATTAGAGGGATGGATCTCCTGGTGAAAGGGTTAAAATACAAAACAGATAAGGGCCAGGGGGAATCAAGACCTGTAGAAGCTTGACTGTAAGTCTCACAATTTCGGAGCTGAATAATGGCCCAGAGAGGTTCAATGGCTCACTCAAAGTCTCCAGCAAGCTATCTTTCTGTTTCCAGTAGTGGCAGCAGCAGGTGCCTTTCCCTGATTGTTTATTCTGTACCAGGCCCTGTACAGCACCCTCTATTCAGGTCCTTTAACTTGCTTCTCACAGGGATCTGAATGATGCAGATGTTGCAATCCCATTTTATAAATGAGGCAGCCAAAACTCAAGCAGGTAAGTATGTGCCCTTTACACAGCTCACAGGTACCAGAGCAAAACTGGATCCCAACTGTCCTGTTTCAACTGCCCTCTCAAATATACTAGGCTACCTTACAATAAGTGCCCCAACAAACACTTCTGGAAAGGGATTAAATGTTTTCATGCAAATGACTTCTCCCTATGGCTTGAGGTAAGGTTTCTTTGGACACTGAATTTAATGTCTCAGAAGCTTGAACGACATCCAAGCCTGTAGTTCTCTGTTTCCAAATTTGTCTTGCATATTCTGCAGGACCATATTGTGACTAACACAAAGCATAACAGGTCTTTGACTAGCTACGCTGTGGGTGTGGCCTTCGGGTAGCCTGAGGAAAGTGGTGAGCAAGATGGTTGGGAAAATCAAAGGAGGGGTAAGGTAGTGGCAGGTAACTATCGATAATCTGCTCTTCTTCACAGAAAGACAGGCAGTTAGATTGAAAAATACCTGTGATTCAAAGAAGTCACAAGTCGCAGAGACAAACTCTTCCAAACGTGCTTGTATCCAATAACCGTTGCAAATACCAACAGGCTTAAAAGAGAGAAAATACAATGTCATGTGAGTATTACCACTGATCATAGATGGAAATCAACTAGCTTTCTGCTTGTGTAGATACACAGCCAATCAACATTTTTATGTTTGTACTAGGTAATAGGTAAACTCTGAGTCAATTCTTTCTAGATCACCCCTACCAAGAAATCATCCAAATTAGGTGAAACTGCCTCCAACAATGAGAAACTCAGTATTTCTTGAGGAACAAACCTCTGTTTATTAAAAAATTCTTTTGTTGAGTGGAAAGCTATGTCTATGCAGCTTCTACCTCTTGGCCTTAGTTCTACTTTTGGGTCAATTAGAAAACCTGTTTTCATCTTTTATGTAGCAGCCCTTTAAGTGTGTTCCACCTGAGTTTTCTCTTCTCAGACAAAATGACTCTCAGCTCCTTAAATTTCTCTTTACTTAAAAGTAAAGTAACTTTGTTTCTTTACTCAAATGTCATAGTTATTTAGAATAGAGATAAATAAAAAGAAAATTAAGACCTGTAAATTACATGAAAGATACCTGTTACCTGCAGTGATTTGATTTCTTTTCTTCCAATCTTTTTTCCTATGCATATATATTTTTCTTCTACAAAATAGTCATATTATATGTATTATTTTATAACTATTTTGTCACTTAGCAATATTATAAAAACTCTTTTATGGCATTGAATGGTCTTCTAGGATTTTTAAAATAATGGCTACCTAATATTCCTCTGTGATATTTTAAAAGCTCTCTTTTGTTGGACGGACAAACTAAATCTGTTTTTTTGTTTGTTTGTTTAAACATTGAAGCTGTATCTTTTCATGTATTCCTAGTTACTTCCTTAGGATAAATTCCTAGAAGAGGAATTTTAGGGTCATACAGTACGCATATTTTCAAGCATAAATAGAATAGTACAATAAAATATTTCCTCAATTTCTAAAGAAGAGCTCTTAAGTATATCCACACAAAATTTACTACATGTGTCTACAAATAAACTAAAAATAGAAGTACCATTTGATCTAGTAGTACCACTACTGGTTATCTACCCCCGCCACCAAAAAAAAAAAAAAACAAAAAAGAAACCACTATATGAAAAAGAAAACTGCACTTGTATATCTATCATGAAATCATGTCCTTTGCATCAACATGGATGGAACTTGAGGCCAGTATCCTAAGTGAAATGACTCAGAAACAGAAAGCCAAAAACCATATGTTCTCACTTACAGGTGGAAGCTAAAGAAAGGGTATACATGGACACAAAGTGGAGTAACAGACATTAAAGACTCCAAAAGATGGGAGGCTGGTGAGGGATGAAATATCAACCTGAGCCAGGCACAGTGGCTCACACCTGTAATCCCAGCACTTTGGGAGGCTGAGGCAGGCAGATCACTTGAGGTCAGGAGTTCGAGACCAGCCTAGTCAACATGGTGAAACCCCATCTCTCCTAAAAATACAAAAATTATCCGGGTGAGGTGTCAGGTTCCTATAGTCCCAGGTACTTTGGGAGGCTGAGGCAGGAGAATCGCTTGAACCCAGGAGGGAGAGGTTACAGTGAGCCACGATTGCGCCACCACTGCTCTCCCAGCCTGTGTGGCAGAGCAAGACTCTGTCTCAAAACAAAACAAAGAAAAACAAAACAAAACAACAACAAAAAAAGAAAAGACAAAAAGTAATACCACCCTGAATATAATGTACACTATTTGAGTTATTGGTACACTAAAAGCCAAGACTTCAGAGCTGTGCAACATATTCATGTAAGAATACTGCACTTGTATCCCTAAATCTACAAAAAGAAAAAAAAAAAAAGGTATCTAAACAGATTGCCTAAATATTACTCTGTCACTCAGCTCCAGACCATATGAAAAGAAGACTAGAAATTCCTTAAAAAGGGACAATCCATTAAAGTATTAAGTGCCTGGGGAATAGCGTTTCAGCCTTTTCCTTCTCTTCATCATCAAGTCACAAAGGGGAAGGGCTCTCAGAGAACCTTCTGGAGAAACTGCAGGTACCTGGACCTAGTAGAGCCTGGCCACTCCCACGCTAGCTTGGATTTGCTGAGCTACCAAAGTTCACTGGCCTACCTGGTGCTGACACTAAAGTGGATCACAAATTGGGAGTTTATGGATGTGCTGAATATGTGAGCCCTAGAGGCTGGGGACACATATGGCATCCAGATTTAAAAGGGAGAAGTAAAAAGCTATCTCTTTTCAAGTGTCATGATCACATAGAAAATCCTAAGAAATCCACTAGCAAACTGTTAGAACTAATAAATCAGTTCATCAAGGTTACAAGATATAAGATCAATATTAAAAATCAATTGTTTTTCTACACACTTGCAATGAACAATCCAAAAATGAAATTAAGAAAACAGTTTCATTACATTAGCATCAAAGAGATAAAATTTACCAAAATAAATAAAAGGTTTGTACACTGAAAACTACAAAACTTTGTTGAAAGAAATTAAATGAGTTCTAAACAAATGGGAAGTTACCACATATTCATGGATTTGAAAACTTAATGTTAAGATAGTGTACTTTTCACTTTGATGTACAGATTCAATGCAATCAAATGTATCAAATTTCCAACTGCCTTTTTAAAAATAGAAAATGAACAAACTGATCCTAAAATCAGCATGAAAATTCAAGGGATTCAGGATACCCGAAGCAATCTTGAACAAGAAGAACAAAATAGGAGGACTTAAATTTTCCAATCTCAAAACTTACTCCAAAGCTATATAGTATTCAAGATAGTGTTATACCAGTATAAGCTTATAAGTATGGATCAATGGAATAAAATTGAGATTAAAGAGATAAACTCTTACATTTATGGTCAATTGATCTTCAAGAAGTATGCCAAGACAACTACGTGGGGGAAAGAATAGTCTTTTTAATAAATAGTGCTGGGAAAATTGGATGTTCACTTGCAAAAGAATGAAGTTGAACTCCCTACCTCACACCTTGTACAAAAACTCAAAATGTGTCATAGACCTACATATAGGGGTTTATTTCTTTACTCTCAATTTTATTTCATTGATCTATATATCATTCTTATACCACCAAGACACTGTCTTAAATACTGTAGTTTTGTAATAAGTTTTGAGTTTGGGAAGTATGTCTTCCTATTTTATTCTTTTGGTTCAAGATTATTTTGGCATTCTGGATCCCTTACATTTTACACATATAAATCTTGGTGATTTGGGATTAGGCAATGGTTTCTTAGATATGACATTATTTCTTATTCAAAATAAGAAAAAATAGACATAAATAGAACTTCATCAAAATTTAAAATTTCTGTAGTTCAAAGAACATTGTCAAGAAAGTAAATAGACAACCCAGAGAATGAGAGAAAATACTTAAAAAGTATATATCTGATAAGGACATTGTGTCCAGAATATGTAAAGACTATTATTATTCAACAATAAAAAGATAAGCAACTGGATTTTAAATGGGCAAATGATTTGTGTACACATTTTTCCAAAGAAAACATACTAACGGATAATAAACACATTAAAAGATGCTCAACATCATTAGTCATTAGGAAAATGCAAATAAAAATCATGATGAGATACCAATTCATGCCCAGTAGGATGGCTGTAACCAAAAGAAAGATGATAATAGGTGTTGGCAAAGATGTGGAGAAATTGAAACCCCTATACATTGCTGATGGGATTGCGAAACTGATACAGTCACAGTGGGAAACAGTATGTCGGTGAAAGGGTTAAACATAGAGTTGGGTTTTTTTTTTCATATAACAGCAATTCTACTCTGAGGTAAATACTCAAGAGAAATGGAGACGTGTACATAAAAGCTTGTACACTTGTTCATAGCAGGAAACAACTCAAAAGTCCACCAACATGGACAAACAATAAATAATATTTGTGCAATAAGACATTATTTGCTAAGGAAGAGGTAAAACTATATCTATTTATGGATGGAGAAGCCTTGAAAACATTATGCTAAGTGAAAGAAGCCAGACACAAAAGACCAAATGCTGTATGATTCCATTTATATGGAATGTCCAGAATAGGCAAAGCCATAGAAACAGAAAGTAGATTAGTGATTTCCAGCTGCTGGCCTGGGATCTGGTACACAGTGATTCTTTAATTAATTATTCCACAAAGTAAGGTGACAGTGGGGAATGACTGTTAGTGGGTATGAGGCTTCTTTTGAGGCTGATGAAAATGTTCTAAAATAAGAAAGTGGTGATGGTGGCACAACTCTGTGAACATACTAAAAATGACTGAACTGTACACCTTAAATGGATGAATTTTACAATGTGTGAATTCTTAATAAAGCAATAAAGCTGTTATTATAAGTCAATAAGAGGAAAAATATTCTTGGTGCATTTTGCCAGTTGCACTCCAACACATCGTGCCAGTTTAAATTCCCACCAGGTGTGTTTCAGATGGCTTCAAGGCATGCTTTCCTTCTTGGATGCCTCTTTGAATGAAGGCCTATTTGACTTTGTCCTTCTTAAAGAGTGAGTGGTCCAAGGAATGGAGCACCATGCTGTATTACAAATGTAACTGGATTGGGCAGACAAAAGCATTACCCACCACTGAGATGTCTATATATTACAGCTCCATATAATCACTTTTGCAACTGCTAATGAAAATTGCACTTAAAATGGAATGCAGTCTGGACCTGTCTAATCTCTAATCAGTCAGTTGTTCTCTGAGAGAAAGAAACGCATCTCATGCTTTATGACACCTCATATGTAATTTATGCTCCACAAACACTTAAAGATGATTTGTGAACACTCAAGTTATGAAGGCATTCAAGAAAACTCACCACAGAATCAGAGGACTGAAGTGAACAGCTGCTGGCCTGGGATTTCGTACATGGTGATTCTTTAATTAAGTATTCCACAAAGTAAGAAGGGCCATCCACCCACTGTTATGAGACAAGAGTTAAGACATAAAAATCAAACATTTCTGCCTGGGGAAAAGATCCAGGTTTGGCAGCATTATATCTACAGAAACAGTATGTCACCAGAGGCATTGTCAATGCACATATCTATTGTTCTGCAAATCCCCACACTGATCAAACCATGTACCATGATTTAGTTATTAAGTATGTTTATAACCGCACACCTTTCTTCCCTTCTTTAAGATTTGAATGGGCCCTAAACACCTTATTTTGATTAGCTGATTTTTCCTTATGTAGAATTGTCTTTTAGATTTTTCTGCATATGAAAGAAGTGTCAGGCGAGGTGCAGTGGCTCATGCCTGTAATCCCAGCACTTTGAGAGGCCGAGGAAGGTGGATTGTTTTGAGTCCAGGAGTTCGAGACCAGCCTGGACAATGTAGTGAGACCCCATCTCTACAAACATTAGCCAGGTATAGTAGTATGCACCTGGAGTCCCAGCTACTTGAGAGGCTGAGGTAGGAGGACTGCTTGAGCCCAGGAGGTGGAGGTTGCAGTGAGCTGAGATGGTGCCACTGCACTCTAGCCTGGGTGACAGAGTGACTCTGTCTCAAAAAAGAAAAAAAAGAGAGAGGAAAAAAAAGAAGGAAATAAATCAATATAATCTAAATACAAATGAGCCTTTATTTTCCCTAATCCATAAAATTCAACACCCACTCTAGGCCTTAACGTAGAGTAAAAGTTATATTGTAAAATGGTCCATGATCAGTCAGGTATGAGAAGGCAGCAGTGAGCAGTGGGCCTATGGACAATCCCCCAAGGAGACCAGGAGTCCATTTGTCTTCTTGCCTTAAGGTTGGGGAAGCAAAATCAAGTCACCTGACTCTTGTAGAAATGCCACGGAGTAACTTAGAAACTGAAACATGATAGACTGTGTATCAGGTCTACCAGAGTGGGGAAAGTAGAGAAAGCTATTTTGGTTCTAATCACAATGAGTGCCTTGACATTCTCCTCTCAGCTTGGGAACCTACAGCAACAGTTATGAGACACACTGTGTAGCTGGCTTGAGCATTTTAGCCTCACCTGGCTAGAAGCCTTGGTGATTTTGAAGAGAGAATACTGCTTAGATGTGCTTCCATTGTTGTATTTTGCAAGAGACTTGATGGCAGCCTCCAAAACTTGGGGATATGAAGAGTCGGTGGGTAAGGGGCTTGGGCAGTCAGGACACATCATGTGAACCTTTCTTCTTGAAACTGTTGATGCCAATAACATACATTTTTAAATATTACTGATTTTCAATCCTATAAATCATATGACTGTAAAGAGGCAAGGATGGGGCAAGGAAGACATTTTCTGGAATAGAAGTTGGCTGTCAGCAGTGCTTTCCATAATGACCATGTATTACTTTCACAATTAAAAAAGAGAGCAAAACAAAGCAAAGTTTTCACCTCACACACATTTACTCTGAGAATTTTGTTCAAAGACACGCAATGTAGTGTGTTAATATAGGACCTTTTCCTCCAACAAGTTCAATATCTTTTCTCATTATTGACTCTGTAAAGTAGACTGAGTGTCTGAAAAGATTGACATTTCATTGCTGCCGTGTCATACTTACCTTTCAGTCCCTAACACCGAACATCACATCTGATACATGGAAAGTGCTTAGTAAATGCCTGTAGAATGAATGGATAAGTGAATGACGTAGTAGAAGGTGGAAGCGCGTCCTGTTTGGTTAGAAATGCAAGTGAGATCTGTCAAAGGATACAAAATTACAGCTAGATAGGAGGATAAATTCTAGTGTTCTAGACCACTGCAGGATGACGACAGTTGACAATAAGATAAAATTTCAAATAGCTAGAAGAAGGATGTTGAATGTTCCCAACACGAGGAAGTGATAAAGGTTTAAATGCAGTCTGGACCTGTCTAATCTCTCACTCGTCAGTTGCTCCTATATTAGATGGTTATACTGATAACCCAATCTGATCATGATATAGTAGTTATGGAAATATCACTATGTATGCCACAAATATGCATAACTATTTTTTGTCAATAAAAATAAAAATGGAGTAAAAAAAAAAAGGGAAGAAAAATGCGAGTGAGCCAGAAAACAAAATTGGTCAGGTCACTGTGTGACTAGATAGAATGATCACACCAAGTACAGTCAGAATTTCTATTTGGGAGGAGCTGAGGGCAGTAAGCCTAGTGTGGAAGTCAGGATAGAGAATTTATCTTGAAGCTGCTTTTGCAGAGCAAACACCTTGTTTTGAGTGATTCTGTGTTTATCTGCATGTATTTGGGGACTGGGGGAGAAAATGGGGGACTTAGATCTGCAGCTTGTCACTCCTGAATCATCACCACCTGTTACTTCCTGACCTCCCATAGCTCTGATATCTATGACTTCCATTTAAGTCCTGAGACTGTTTACTACTTGCTGTTCTAATTTATCTTAGGTGAATCCTGCCTTCATAACCAGGAACCTTAAACTGTGCCTAACAAAATGTTTCCTCGCTTGCCTTGTTATTCAAAGCAACCAGCAGCATTCTAATCTCCTGGAGCTTATTAGAGATGCAGGATCTCAAGCCCCAACCCAGACCTATGGAATCAGAATTTGCACTTTAACAGGATCCACCAGGGGAGCCACACACAGGTAGTTGTTTGACAGGTGACCAAATTCTGTTTTCCCACACTGTGGATGCTCTCTTTCCAAAGACTTTCCCTTGAAAAAAGGAAGGCCCCGAATAAATGCATGTGCGTATTTCAAATGTCATTAGTTTCAGCCTCATTTCTAGTCCATGTATTTACTTAACAACATTACTGACACCTTCTACATGGTGGGAACTAAGGAAGGGCGCAGCAAGGAGGAAGAAAGGATAAAATATTCTACGCGATATGAGACGTGAGACCTCAAATCATTATGTGTTCCCTGCGTAGTTTAGGCAAAGCTTTATAGGGATGTAGATTACAAAAGCACCATTCCTTTCTAGAATAGAGAACATTGTAGAAGAAAATGGTGGTGGTCCTTAAAGAATAGGTGTGTTCCAAGGTCAGAGGTCATCAGAGGAGGGCGGTCTCAGCAGAAGGAGAGGCACAAGCAAGATGCAGAGACTGGAAAGTGCAGTGTGTGTTCAGGAAACTGTGTGGCATCCAGTAGAATGGAGTGTAGGGTTGGTGTAGTCTGGGAAATAATGGCAGAGACAGCAAGAAAAGAAGCCTCAGGAACAGTCATAGAGATTATGCCATTTATGTCAGACTGCAATTTTAAGATCAGATGCAGGATATAAATGTAGAGGTAGTTTAGTAAGATTAATTGTGGGAAGGGGAGGAGTATAGGATGAATTTCGGTAGGGAGGTAAGTACTGGAAATATTAAGAAACTGGCATTAAGAATAAACAGCAAATAAGAATGAGAGATACCCTATACACTCTTGGCAAAGCCCTAGTTAAGTACTCTTTTCCATCCTTTATTAAAATTAACAAAATCATAGTGCTTTCTTACCTGGGCGAAGAGTACAGTTATAAGCAGCTAAATAGAGAACTCTACTTGGGTTGTTCATATAAAATATTGCTTTGCATTGACCATAAACCTGAAACCAACAAATACATTTTATGACTAGTGAATGCAACTACGAGCTTTTAAAATACCTCCAAAATTAAAGTCAGACACTTTCTTTTAAAGTAATTAGAAACTTAAGATCAAATTTTATGGTTTTGGTTGGGAGGAACTGCAGTTGATGATCAAACTGTTTAACCTTTTCCTAGGACACAGCTAGAATACATTTCCCAGTCTCCCCAGCAGGTGTGACTGTGTATAACTGAGTTCTAACCACAGGAAGGTGAGCAGAAGTGAGGTGTAACCACTTCCAGATCTGGCTTATAAGGGTCTCCCATGTTCTCACTGTCCTCTTTGCTCTTTCTCTGTGCACGGCTTGATGCAGATGAGCACGTAACCAGGGAAGTCGTGAGCTGAAGCTGGCAGAGCCTAGAGCCACAGTGTGGAATAAACTTGGGTCTCAAATCACCCCTGGAGCAATGCCCCTGTCTAATCCGGAGCTTCTACTTTCAACTTTACACGTATGAGAAATGAACTTCTGTCATGTTAGAGTCGGTATACACTTTTTGTGTATGTGTTTTAGTAGCTAGTGTCACCATAACAAACATAATTCACAACAGGATATTCACTTTTCAAAATCAAGTTGGATGCAGTTTGACCAACTGGCTACATAATTAGGAAAATATCTTGATCAAATAGTTTGCTTCTAAACACTTACATCACAATCCCGCACTCATATTGTAAAGTTTTATATCAGTTAATGAAAATCATCCCAGGATAATTGAGAATCAAATGAAATGGATTATCTATTTTCAAGTCTCTTCTATGATCATCTTTAAAAGATTAATTCTGCAGCGCTTTATGTTCTGTGGTTTCAGGAAATCCTTACATGGCACCCTTGAGAGCTTTCATACTGCAAGTCATCCATTTTCCTCCCCTCAAACCTCACATCAGTGTCTATTAAAACAAAACAAAACCAAATAAAACAAACAGACAAAACTCTACCTCCATTGCTTCTCCAGTCTACATTAACCCCACATCCAGGATACTCACCCCTCAGATCTTTTTCTCACAATTTAAACTCTGGTTCAGAGCCTAAAGGAGGGTCTTGGAGGAAAAAAAAAAAAAGCTCTGGGGGCAGCCTTTCCATTCTGTTCTGTATAACCTCAATGGGACTTCTCAGAAACCCCTCTCATGAGTTAAACTTTGTTCAGTCTAGAGCATTAAAATAAGCTCATGGGCACCTGCCAGGAGATAATAAAGTGGGACATTTGAAAGATGGCAGACATTGAGCAACCTTGACCCTGTAGAAAGAGGCACCTACTTGCCTTCCCTAGGGCCCTTAATGGTTTATGAAAACAAGCACTCACCGATCTATGAAACAACCTCACTGTGCAGTCTTGCCATGCCTTCTTACTGAGAACATGGCAGTCAGTCTCAAGCACGTCCAGCGTGAGATAGAACAGAGATCCCAGGCCATCCTGTGGGAAGGGGTGGAGAAATGCAACATGTTTCACAGGAAGCAGAAACCCAGAAAGACTGCACACAAAAAAATCCCCGTTTTATGGGAAAGCCAAAGGATGTTGTGAAGATGCCCTATACACCGTTGAACCTGACACAAGTGTCAGAACAGGATCACTGTTAACACTTGTTTTTACTAACAGCGAGTGCGTTGTCGCTTACCCTGGCAGAGAACAGTGTTCTCAGCAGGCCTTCCAATTCGGAAAGCACCTCCCATCATGTGACTCTGGGCTCCCTTACCCTGGCCAGTCTCTCCAGCTTGCCCACATGCCTGTTACTTGCCTGTCTGTGCTCCTGGGCATCGTTCACTCGGTTGAGGCTCAGCACATAGCCATCCTTTCGGTCTTTGTTAATGTCCTGCAGGGCAAAGCCTACAACTGCCAGCACATCTTTGTCATTGCAGCCCCGGGAGAGCAGAGGCAAGGGGTTGAGAGCCGGCCTGGGTGGAGACACTGCTCCACAGCACAGGGCTAGGGTGCAAAGAGCCAGGGGAAGGAGCAGATCCATTCTGTGGAGAACAAGTCCAAGGATGGGTCAGTTTGTGGAGCTGCAGGGACTGCCCAGCTTGTAATGCTCTTTAAGGCAGACTTGAGCAGTTTTGTTATCATTGGAAGGGCTAATCAAGTTTACCTTGAATTCTGAACTTGGATTTTCCTAGGTCAGTACTTTGGATAGAATTTGCCAATGATTCTAACCTTAGACCCTTGAGCAACCTCATATCCACCTGTGCATACAAACAAATTTCAGTTTCCCAACTGTTTCCCAAGAAATCATAATATTTGTTCAAGTCTCTTATGATTAGATTCTGATTTGCAGGTCCCCTCCTGAATGGGAATATGGAGGACTGTCCCATTCACCCCCTCTACCCTAGCACCTTTGCTGTGGAGAGCTCCTTAGCCACTCTAATACTTATCTCAGATCCCAGTGGTGCTTGGTGAATTCAGACTTCCTGGCTGACAGTCTGTGTGCAAAGCCCTTGTTAGATCAGAAAGGTGGTTGAACCCCACAGTTATCTGCCAGAAGCACAGATGAGATTCCTTAAGCCCTTTAGCCATCTGGGTGGAAAACGTTCTACTTATTGTCATTTAGGTTATCTTTAAACAATGACTTTACTTAAGGGGAAAAAGTCAAAGAGACATCAGAAGTTCTCTCATCATATTTCAAGCCTGTTCTTCATTTTATATGTATGGAAGCAAACTTATTAAGAGACTAAAACCTGATACTCTTGCTAAGAGAAAGATACTGAAGGGCAGATGGGTGGGAACACTAGCAACACATTGGTTGGGACTAATGCCTTCTTTTTGAGCTTCTATTTGTGGTTCAGAAAGGTTCTACTTACTGGAACCATACAAAAGACAATTATCTTTTTTTTAATTGTGTTTTAGGTTTTGGGGTACATGTGAAGAACATGCAAGATTGTTGGATAGGTACATACATGGCAATGTGGTTTGCTGCCTCCCCACCCCCCACTGTCCCTCCCCTAGTTCCCCGCCACAGACCCTAGTGTGTGATGCTTCCCTCCCTGTGTCCATGTGTTCTCATTTTTCAGCACCCGCCTATGAGTGAGAACATGCGATGTTTGATTTTCTGTTCTTATGTCAGCTTGCTGAGAATGATGGTTTCCAGGTTCATCCATGTCCCTACAAAGGACATGAACTCATCATTTTTTATGGCTGCATAGTATTCCATGGTGAATATGTGCCACATTTTCCCTGTCCAGTCTATCATCAATGGGCATTTGGGTTGGTTCCAAGTCTTTGCTATTGTAAACAGTGCTGCAATGAACATTCGTGTGCATGTGTCCTTATAATAGGACAATTTATAATCCTTTGGATACGTACCCAGTAATGGGATTGCTGGGTCAAATGGAATTTCTATTTCTAGGTCCTTGAGGAATCGCCACACTGTCTTCCACAATGGTTGAACTACTTTACACTCCCGCCAACAGTGTAAAAGTGTTCCTATTTCTCCACATCCTCTCCAGCATCTGTCGTCTCCAGATTTTTTAATGATTGCCATTCTAACTGGCATGAGATAGTATCTCAATGTACTTTTGATTTGCATTTCTCTAATGACCAGTGATGATGAGCATTTTTTCATATGTTTGTTGGCCTCATATATTCTTCTTTTGTAAAGTGTCTGTTCACGTCCTTTGCCCACTTTTGAATGGGCTTGTTTTTTTCTCGTAGATCTGTTTTAGTTCTTTGTAGATTCTGGATATTAGCCCTTTGTCAGATGGGTAGATTGCAAAAATTTTTTCCCTTTCTGTTGGTTGCCGGTTCACTCTAATGATTGTTTCTTTTGCTGTACAGAAGCTCTGGAGTTTAATTAGGTCCCATTTGTCTATTTTGGCTTTTGTTGCCAATGCTTTTGGTGTTTTAGTCATGAAGTCCTTGCCTGTGCCTATGTCCTGAATGGCTTTGCCTAGATTTTCTTCTAGGGTTTGTATGGTGTTAGGTCTTATGTTTATGAAAAGACAATTATCTTTTAAAACCTTTTTATTTCAACAAAAAAAACACATATCAGCAGTAGTTTGTCATGAGAGAAAAGAGACAAAGTGGGAAAGAAGCCTCTAGATGAGGTTATCACAGAAGGCGTTCTATAAAGTCCTAGTCCATGAGGTAAGTAACCACCCCCTCACTCTCTCCCTACTCTAGCCCTTCTCCTTCCTCCTGTCTCTGTCCCAGAATTCTGTGTTCAAATAAGTTTAGAAACTACTGCATCCCTCTGTGTGCTTGCTGGTACACAGTGGTGGCTACTGGGTAATCCGATAGTTACTTGTAACTCAACAAGCACTTAGTGAGCAACTCAACAAATGCCAGGAACTGAAATAAGATTTTGGGGGAATCAAGGATTGATAAGACTTCTAAGATTAATAAGATACAGTCTGTTATAGTTTAAATATGTCCCCAAAGTTCACATGTTGAAAACTTAATCCCAGTGTAACAATGTTGAGAGGTGGGACCCTTAATAGGTGATTAGGTCATGAGGGCTCCACCCTCATGAATGGATTATGCCATTATCTGGAAGTAAGTTCCTGATAAAAGAATGCGTTTGGTTCCTTTTCCTCTCACCCCTGTGATGCCTTCCACCGTTTTATGATGCAGCATGAAGGCTGTCACCAGGTACAGCCCCTTGATCTTAGACTTCCCAGCCCCCTAAACCATAAACCAAAGCAATTTCTGTTTATTATAAATTACCCAGTCTGTGGTATTCTGTTGTAATTACACAAAACTGACTGAGGCACAGCCCTAATTAATTCCTGGAGGCAAATAGTTTTTTAGGATTGATTTACAAACCCAAATCTAAAGATCCCAGTTCTGTAGACATGGGCTGTAGGCACTGTTTTCAAATAGGAACAATGCTAGGAAAATGGTTACAGAAACCAGACGTTCAGATTCTGAGCTACGACAAAGGTTTAGCTTCCGCCAGCGAGGAGACAAACATTCATTGAGCCTGAGCTATGTACAGAAAGAGGTTGGGAAGGATGTGAGGCCTCAGGACACAGAACAAGGAGGAGGAGAATGGTCTGGGGCCTGAGGAATGTATTAGACTTGTATAGGTGAAGGCCATGAGTGCAACTAAAATAAAAGGCAGGACTCAAACAGATAAAAAGATCCAATAACATGGAACTTGTGCACCACCACCTATGCACCTGGGTTTCAACCCAGTCTCAAAGAACCTGAGCCGGCCTTCTCCTAGGCTGTGGAGTATGGGAGCCCTGGGAGAGGAAGCAAGGGAAGAGGCCAGCCTTCAGTGTCAGGCAGTCTTGGGTTTAAATTCTACCTCTTCCACTGCATGGTAAGAGGGCCTGTGACACTGGGTGTGCCACAGAACATTTTGTTTCCTTATTCATAAAACAATGGCACTCCCAGCATATGCATACCTGCACAGATGCACCCGCCTGTAGAAAGAGGAGGATAGAGTTCCTCTTTCCCCAGAAGCCCAACCCAGGTGTTTGGTTTCCATCGCATATGGGAACAACTTTAGTGTCAGCAGGGAAGTTTAGTTTTAGCACAAGAGTAAAGAGCAAGGCTGTGGAGATAGATCAGTCTAGGCTTTGTCAAATACAGTGCTGTCTAATGGAAATAAAATTCCTGGGAGCTGCATTCAAAAAGTAAAAAGAAACAGATGATATTAATTTTAACAATGTTTTGCTTAACGTATCAATCCAAAATATTATAATTTCAATATGTGATTAATATGAAAATTATGAGTGGGACCGTTTACATTCTTTGTTTCACACTGTGGCATACCCTAATTTGGACTAGCCATATTTAAGATGCTCAAGGGGGCTGGGCGTGGTGGTTCATGCCTGTAATCCCAGCACTTTGGGAAGCCAAGGTGGGCAGATCACCTGAGGTCAGGAGTTCAAGACCAGCCTGGTCAACCTGGAGAAACCTATCTCTACTGAAAATACAAAAAAAAATCAGCCCGGCATGATGGTGCATGCCTGTAATCCCAGCTACTCGGGAGGCTAAGGTGGGAGAATTGCTTGAACCCAGGAGGCGGAGGTTGCGGTGAGCCAAGATTGCACCATTGCACTCCAGCCTGGGGAACAAGAGTGAAACTCCATCTCAAAAAAAAAAAAAAAAAAGATACTCGAGAGTTGCATGTGGGTACCTTATTAGACAGTCCAGGACTAGCTTTTGGGAGTTTCAGGCCCCTCCCGTGTAAAAAGGAAGGTAGCAGAAGTCTCCATTTCCTGAGGTTGCAATATGGGCTTATCACAGGTGTGCAAAGGTGCTTAACGTAGCCCTGGTGCACAGGACGGCCAGAGACAATGTCCAAGAACAGCTGTCCGTGCTGTGACTGCACCCTGTGGTCCTCACTTTGTCTCCCACAGATCAGATTCCTATGTGACTCTGCCAGTGGTCTTTTTCTGGTCCAGCAACAGAGAAGTGGTCACGCTTGAATGGATGCACCACCAGGTGAACCAGGTTAGGAGAAACAAAGCTGATTTTTCTTGAGTGAGGAGGGAGAGGCAGGGGGCTTCCTGGTCTGCTCACCTCCTGACACAGGTGTGATCCAGCGCAGCAACTTAGAATCATTGATTTTAGAACAGGGAGAGGTCAGACAGATGAGATATTGTTGGCTGCAGAGCTGAGAGAGATGGCACACGAGATTAGGTGTCTGGAGAATTAGAAATCCAGATACCAAGTCTTGGCCTAAGGGGAGGGGGTTTGTACTTAGCAAAACTGTATGGCAGCCATGTCTTCAAAGTACCAGGTGAGTGCTGCCTGGTTCATAGTGGTCTCTGCAGCTAGTTGGTGTGTTTCTCTCTCTCTTCCCTTTCCTCCTTTTATCTTTTCTTCCTTCCACAAATACTGAATGAATACTCCATTGACTGCCAAAGCCCAGCACTCTATATGACACTGATAAGTCTCAGCGTGTGCCCAGTCCTGTGCTAAACACTCTGTGTTTCTTCTCTCATATAAGCCCATGACCAAGCAAGGCCTGTAGGTACCACTATTATTCCTATTGTATAGATAAGGAAACTGAGGAACAGAAAGGTTAAATTGCCTGCCTGAGGTCTTATAGCCAGGGTTTGCATCTAACCTATATGGCTTCGGAGAAGAAGGCATGGTTCTGGACCTCAAGGAGTGGATATCAGGAATGTACCAGGGGGAGAAACTAGTTCTGCTAGGGAAGTCAGGACAGGCTTCCTAGAGGGGGTAGCATTCATTCTGGGGCTTGAAGGAAGAACAGAGTATGCCTGAGGGGCAAAGGCAGGGAGCGTATCTAACAGATTGTTCACTTTTACTGCAGGAGCTGTAAAGGTGAAAACTGTGAATCACATTGTTTACTTTCCATGTCCTTCCAACTTTTGCAGCTGTCTCCTCTGTCGTTGGCATAGTATTTGCTGCTCCCAACCCACCTGCTAGCCTCAGGGCTACCTTTTGGCAGTCTGTCCTTGACTCCTTCCTGAAGTATCCTATGTTTGGAATCTCCCTCTCCCTCTTACTTTTATCAGCCATATTTGGACAACGTATGGAAAACATCAAAATGTTTAGAGAACACTTTTCAGAATCGAAAATATTCTTAGGGCAAATCTCCCTCATAGCCTCAAAAGTGGAATTTCCTCCACGGATCCCTAAGGCAGTATGGCTAAGAGCACAGGGGTTCAAATCCCAGCTCCACCACTCATCAGCTGTGTCCAAGGATGGGTTTCTCACGTTCTCTGAGGCTACAGCTAATCCACAGGATGGATGTGAAGACCAGGTGGGATTTTATACACTAAGTGCCTGGCATGCAGTTTGCTCTTAGTACCGCGCCAAAGAAATTCTAAAAGATAAGAAGGGGGCAGTTAGGATCTTCAAGCCATATCTCATACTCACAGTTGTGCTGGTTTATGAAAAGAGATGTCAAGGATGCAGTAGGTGCAGTCTCAGGGAAGCAGCCCCCAAGGAAGGGTCTCAGCTTTGCCAGTCACACCTTCAGGGTTCCTGAGGACCCAGAGTTGCTCAGGCCTGGGGGTGAGTACACTGACCCTATACACAGGCAACTGATATATAAGCCAGAAGCCAGTTTGTTAATTTGCACTGGAGACCGATGCCTCTTCTAGTGTCTCTCCAGCAGGGCTGGACAAATGCTGACAAATTCTTCCTCTCTGATTGTCCTTTTATATCCTGCAAACAGACTGCATCATCACTTCAGAACACTTGGTAACAATACAGGTAGTTAGCTGGATTCCAGTGCCAGGCATACACCCTGAACCCTGAATTGAAGGCAGGGCAGAAGGCTAAGCTTTAATTCAGTACAGTCTTTTTCTCAGGAGCTGCCCTGCACCTTGCACAGATCTGGACTCTTTTCAAATTGCCTCATCAGCATCTTTACAAGCCAACTCAGAGAGTGCATCCACCCTGTAGACAAACTGCCTCACCCAGTGGTGCTGGTTCTCATGGGTGTCACTTCCAATGGGTAGTTTTATTGCCAAATTCCACCATTACCAGTACTACCCACACCCTGACCAAAGAAGAAAAGAGGAATTAAGACTGCTACATGCCTACTGTATGCCAGGTACTGTGCTAAGTGTGAGGTACGCACATTTCATCCCATGAGGCTTTGTTGGGAGGTATCTTCATTCCATTTGACAATCATGTCACCTCAAAGCATGTGTCCTTTCAAATACCCTACGTGTGATAACATCTGCCAAATTAACAGAACCAGGATCTAATGGCAAACCACATTCTCATAAAGAGGTCACAGCTCTGGCACATTTTCTCTCAGTGGAAACTCAGCTATGATTCAGTTGCTTCTTTCCTGGATTTTTCCTGGATATTGGAGATTTTTAAAGTTCTGATGAAGAAATAAAAGTATATGGGTACAAAAATTAACTCAAGATGGATGAAACATTTAAATGTAAGACCTCATACTTTAAAAATCTTAGGCCCGGGTACAGTGGCACACACCTGTAATCCCAGCATTTTGGGAGGCCGAGGCAGGCGGATCACCTGAGATCAGGAGTTTGAGAGCAGCCTGGGCAACATAGTGAAACCCTGTCTCTACTAAAGATACAAAAATTAGCTGGGTGTGGTGGCACACATCTGTAATCCCAGCTACCTGGGAGGCTGAGGCAGGAGAATCGCTTAAACCCAGGAGGTGGAGCTTGCAGTGAACCAAGATCATGCCACTGCACTCCAGCTTGAGTGAGAGAGCACGACTCTATCTCAAAAAACAGACAGAAACAAGCAAACAAAAAACATCTTAGAAGAAAACGTAGGAAATACCCTTCTCAGCATCAGCCTTGACAAAGGATTTTTGGCTAAGTCCCCAAAAGCAATTACAACTAAAACAAAAATTGATAACTGGAACCTAATTAAACTAAAGAGATTCTGCACAGCTAAAGAAACTACCAACAGAGTAAACAGACAACCTACAGATAGGGAGAAAATATTCACAAGCTATGCATGTGACAATATGCAAAATATGCAAATTCTAATATCCAGAATCTGTAGGGAATGTAAATCAACAAACAAAAGTGAACAACCCTACTAAAAAATGGGCAAAGTATATGAGCAGACTATTCTCCAAAGAAGAAATACAAGCAGAAACATGAAAACATGAAAAAGTACTCATCATTACCAATCATCAGAGAAACGCAAATCAAAACCACATTGAGATACCATCTCCTGACAGTCGCAATGACTACTATTAAAATGTCAAAAAACAACATGCTGGTGAGGCTGTGGAGGAAAGGGAATGCTTATACACTGTTGGTAGGAATGTAAATTAGTTCGGCCACTGTGGAAAGCAGCTTGGGGATTTGGCAAAGAACTTAAAACAGAGCTGCAATTTGACCCAGCAATCCCCTTACTGGGTGTGTACCCAAAGGAAAATAGATGATTCTACCAAAAAAACATATGCACTTATATGTTCACCAAAGCACTAGTCACAGTAGCAAAGACATGTAAACAACCCAGGTGCCCGTCAATGGTGGATTGGATAAAGAAAATGTGATACATATACACCATGGAATATTACACAGCCATAAAAAAGAATGAAATCTTGCCCTTTGCAATAACATGGATGCAGCTGAGGGCCATATTTCTTAGTGAATTAACACTGGAACAGAAGACCAAATGCCATGTGTTCTCACTTACAAGTGTGAGCTAAACATTGAGCACACATGGGCATAATCATGGGAACCGTAGACACTGTGGACTACTAGAGTAGGGAAGATGGGAGAGGGTATGGGTTGAAAAACTACCTATTGGGTACTATGCTTATTACCTAGGTGGAGTATACCCATGTGACAAACCTGCACAGGCACCTCCTGTATCTAAAACAAAAGTTGAAATTAAAAAAAATAAATATGTATTTTAAAAATAAAAATAAAAACATCAACAATTTCAAAGTGAGTGAATCACGAGGTCAGGAGTTAGAGACCAGCCTGGCAAACATGGTAAAACCCCGTCTCTACTAAAAATACAAAAAAAAAAAAATTAGCTGATTGTGGTGGCACGTGCCTGTAATCCCAGCTACTCGGGAGGCTGAGGCAGGAGAATTGCTTGAACCCAGGAGGTGGAGGTTGCAGACGAGATCGAGCCCCTGCACTCCAGCCTGGCAACAGAGCGAGACTCTGTCTCAAAAAAAAAATATGTGGGGGCTGGGCACAGAGGCTCACACCTGTAATCCCAGCACTTTGGGAGTCCGAGGCGAGAGAATTGCTTGAGCCCAGGAGTTTGAGACCAGCCTGGGAAATATAGGGAGACCCCCTCATTACACAAATTTTAAAATTACCAGATGTGGTGGCCTGTGCCTGTGATCCCAACTACTTGGGAGGCTGAGGTGGGAGGATTGCTTAAGTCCGGGAGGCAGAGGTTACAGTGAGCCAAGATCATACCACTGCACTCCAGGCTGGATGATAGAGCGAGACTCTGTCTCAACAACAAAAAAGTATATGGGGACAGCCAAAGTTGAATGGAGCAAAGTGGAGGTATGCTCAATGGCAATCTCACCAAATCCTATTGAAGGAAGAAGGTACATTTAGTAATAATTAAAAGAGAATTCTAAATATAAGGAAAAGAAAAAATTACTCAAAATTTCCAGTACTATGCTCACAGTACTCCTTTAATTTTGACTTTTGGAATCATGTTAATGTTTTATATATTTAAAACAAAATCAATTGAACAAAGATAGGGGAATGGAAACTAAAATACAAACAGAAACAAGTGAGCCTAACTGTGTTTCAGATGAATACTAGATATAATGAAAGGGGAAAAAAGAAAACTAATCCAAGTGATTCTTGGACACAGTTCCTTGATTACCATCACCCTCCATATTTGTGAGTTTCACATCCTTGGATTTGACCAATGAAACTACTTGGGAAAAATTTTTTTTTAATAATACACAATATGAATAATTAAAAAGCAATATAGTCTAAAAACTACTTATATAGCATTCACATTGTATTAGATATTATAAGTAATCTAGAGATGATTTAAAATATATGGAAGGATGTCATAGGTTGTATGCAAATACTATGTCATTTTAGATAAGGAATTTGAGCATTCCCAGATTTTGGTATCCTTTAGGGTCCTGGAACCAATCCCCCACAGATACCAAGGGACAATTGTATATTTCATCCGTCTAAAGAACAACAACAACAAAAAAGAAATGCAAACAAATCTTGGAATCTACTGAGTAGGTTTGTTTTCCACAACAGAATGGGTATAGCAATTCTTAAAACTATTTATGTGTATTGTAATCTTGAGCAAATTCATACTGTTGTTTGAAAACCAGGATTCTCACTGTGAGAGAGAGTGAGGATGAGAGAAGACAAGAAACTCTGTGATCTTGGATTGGTACTAGAGGTAGCAGAATGAAGTCATAATTTTACATGGACCCAAATGAAATTATTGTTCTTTGCAACTCTGTCCACTGAGAAGGGCTGGAAGCAACAATGTTCCAGTACCAATAAGCCCACCTAGTATCAGAACTTGTTTTCTAAACCCTATTCCCCATTAAAAGCAACCAAAGCTCCTTGAAGCAATGGCTGATTCCAGGAAAAGGGAGAGTATAAGTTGATCCTCTGCAGAAAGTAAGGAAAGACTCAAAGAATGTAAGTCCATGTAAAAAGAAACCACTTGAAGAGAATCCATTGTGAAATCTGGGACAATCTCAGCATCAAAATAATTAACGATAGTAGTGAATTACAATACACTGAACAAAATAGCAAATCATGGGTCCATAGTGATACCAACTGAATAAGAAAGAAGGAAAACATTTTGCTTACAATAAAATACCAATTGCTAAATATAGAAGAGATCATAGTTAGAAAATCACCATTTTGCAGTCATCATTGTAATAACATATCCGGGCAAGAATCACCAATGTATGTTAAAACTATGGAGTAAAAATTTGAAATGGGAGAAGTTATCTACATAGTCTCTGAGTATCTCCTCACAGATTACTTAATAACTATAAAGGGAGAAATTTTCATTGTGTACCAAAGGAACCTGGAAGACATCACCTTAACCAAATGATCAAAATAAATATCACCAATAACAAGCCAGATAGATACCATGTGTTTCCTGATGTGATGCACGGCAAAGGATACAACCTCGCTTTTAGGGTATTCTAGAGGGGTCAGGTAACCTAAACTAACAATCAGGAAAGATGAGACAAACCCAACTAAAGGGCATTCTGCAAGACAGCTAACTGTACTCTTCTAAAATGTCAATTCACGAGAGATAAAGGCTCAAGAACTGTCCTAGATTAAAGGACACTGGAGAGACTTCATAACTAAATGCGACATGCAATCAGTTTGATCCTGGATTGGATCTTGAGATAAGAAGGAAAAATTCCTCTAAAGAATACCATGGGACAGTTGGCAGATTTTGCATATGGATTGCAAATTATATAATAATGGGTACATGCTAAATTCTGTGAATTGGATGACTATACGGAGATTATGTAAGAGAAAGTTAGACCCTGAGATATTTAGGGATAAAGAGAAAACTGCATGATATCTGCAACTCATCAAAGAATCATAAAGTGTTAGAGATTGAAGGGTCCATAGAAAGTCACTAGGCCAAACCCTACTTTCTTGAAATAATGTAATCAAAATCCTGAGAAATTGAATTACTTGCCTAAGATCACACATCCAGCCAGGAGTTGAGCCCAAGACTCTCTGGTCTTGTGTTTTCAGTGAGTGCATGATATTGGTTGTTCTTGTTCATTGTGGGTCAATACTCAGGCAAATACATTGTTATCCATTAGCTACAAACCAATAGACACCCCCGCAACTTCAACCCAACTTCTGCTAATGCAAGAATCCCTGGCCTCTGGTGGGCTTACATCTGAGGACAATGACCCTGAGAACTTATTTATTTTCACCCTTCTTAGTGCCAACCATGGCCTCAGAGGTGGGTGCTCTCAGGAGAGGCCTCTGCTGTGTGCTGCAGCAGAAAGGGCTGGAGCTTATAGTTGGGTAGACCTGCTAGATGAAATCTGTCACTGGCTGTGTGACTTCAGGCACAGCTACCATTTATTTTCTCTGGCACTCAGTTTTTTCATCAGTAAAAATGGAGACAAGATGCATATTTACAGGACTAAATGAGTTCATGTATGTGATATATGCCCACCCAATAGTAAGTCTTAGTAATCGGTCATTGCTTTCTTCTTTCTTTTGGTCCAAAAGTGTTTATGATTATGCATGCAGCTGAGTGGAGGGCTTGGAGAACTCACTACAAGTTACTTAAACTTTTTTCTTATTAGAAGAATATTGCCAAAGTGATATGTGCCTTATAGAAAAATAAAAAACAGATCAGGCACAGTGGCTCATGCCTGTAATACCAGCATTTTGGGAGGCCAAGGCAGTCGGATCACAGGGTCAGGAGTTCGAGACCAGCTGGCCAACATAGTGAAACCCCGTCTCTACTAAAAATTAGCCAGGCGTGGTGGCACACACCTGTAGTCCCAGCTACTCGGGAGGCTGAGGCAGGAAAATCACTTGAGCCAGGAAGGCAGAGGTTGTGATGAGACGAGATTGCGCCACTACACTCCAGCCTGGGCAACAGAGCGAGACTCCATCTCAGAAAAAGAAAAAGATAAAAATATTTGACTACGTGGTTAATAGTTGATGAATGTCCTGCTAGACTTTATTCTATGTATATATCACATGGATTTTTATACAAAAATACTGCAGTAGTATACTTACTGTATGGTAACTTGCTTTTAAAATTCAACAATAGATCATGAGCATCTTGACATATAAAAAACCCACTTCTGCAATTTAATTTTTAATTATTACATAATAGCCTGTTGACAGGTGAGTCAGTTTTTCAAGCCAATTGTCTTTGATAGACATGCAGAGTGTTTCCAATTTTCTGCTATTATAAACAGTGTTGCAATTAACATTCTTATGGGTTGTTCACATCCTTGATTATTTTCTTAGTACAAATGCCTGAAAATGGAATTACTGGGTCAAGGGCAATTCTTAATGTTAAAGCTTCTGATATAATTTGCCACATTAGGCCTGGCACAATGGCTCATGCTAGTGCTTTGGGAGCCCAAGGTGGGTGGATCGCTTGAGGCCAGGAGTTTAAGACCAGCCTGGGCAACACAGCAAGACCTCATTTCTATAAAAAAATGTTTTAAAAATTAGCTGGGCTTGACGGCATGCATCTATGGTCCCAGCTACTCAGAGGTTGAGGTGGGATAATCATCTGAGCCCAGGAGTTCAAGCACTTAGTGAGCTATCAGTGTGCTACTGTACCCCATCCTTGGTGACAGAGCAAGACCTTGTCTCAAAAAAGAAAAAAATAAAATAATAATTATAATTATAATAATTTGCCATATTGCTCTCCAGAAATATTATAACACTAGCATTCACACCAGCAGTGTATAAAGCATTAGGAAATGATCTTCCTTTGAATGTCCCAAGCACAGTAAACAAAAGCTTATCTTGAAAGGGCAGAGAGATTGGATGCGGTGGCTCACGCCTGTAATCCCAGCACTTTGGGAGGCCAAGGTGGGTGGATCACGAGGTCAGGAGTTTGAAACCAGCCCAGCCAATAGGGTGAAACCCCGTCTCTACTAAAAATACAAAAATTAGCCAGGCATGGTGGCACATAGCTGTAGTCCCAGCTACTTGGGAGACTGGGGCAGGAAAATCACTTGAACCCGTTAGGCAGAGGTTGCAGTGAGCTGAGATTGCACCACTATACTTCAGCCTGGACAACAGAGTGAGACTGTCAAAAAAAAAAAATGCAGAGAGAGGTTATGAAGCTTGACTTTCTGGGCACCTCCATGGACCGATGGATGAGGACTTTAAGGGGTAAGAAGAAAGTTCCTTCTTTCAAGTAATGTCGTAAGTTCTTCTCCAGTGAGTGAAGTAACTGCTCTGTGATAGACACTATGCTAGATGTTGGGGATAAAAAATTAAAAAGCTGGCTAGGCACAGTAGCACATGCTGGTAATCCCAGCACTTTGTGAGGCTGAGTTGGAAGGATTGTTTGAGTCCAGGAGTTTGAGGTCAGCCTGGGCAAAATAGCAAGACCCCATCTCTTAAAGAAAATTAAAAATTGGCAAGGCATGATGGCATGCACCTGTAGTCCCAGCTACTAGGGAGGCTGAGGCAAGAGGATCACTTGAGCCAGGATGTCGAGGCTGTAGTGAGCCATAATTATGCCACTGCACTCCAGCCTGGTGGCAGAGCGAGACCCTGTCTAAAAAAAATCATGAATAAATAAGTGCCTAGTTTTCAATCCTCAGCATTGTAGCAGTTGAAGAATCCTTTGCTCCAGTGAAAGATAACAGACACTACAGGGCTGCCAAGGGCCGGTCAGTGACAACAGTGTTCTCCCTGAAGAGAACAGGGCAACACTCTTTAAAATGAAATCTCGCATGATATTTGAGAAACCTGGCTTGTAGTGCAAAATTTGTGACAATTCTTGCCTTCTGTATGTTTTAGCAGGTAACAACATAATTCTTTAAGCGTTCTTTTCTGGAGTTCAGATAGTTAATTTTGAATAAACCAGGCCCCAAATATTATGGGTAAATTTTTTTCTACTGTAATTCTTTATGGCTTGAGATTATGTGTGTGTGCATGTGCATGTGTGTGTGTGTGTGTGTGTGAGAGAGAGAGAGAGAGAGAGAAAGAGAATTAGAAAGTGGAGGGAAAGAGGTGAGAAGAGGCATGTCAAGGGAATGACAAGATATAAGGCCAGAGTGGTAGTCAGTTAAAAGCCTGAGGGTCTTCTGTGCTGTAATGATTTGCATAGGATATTAAAAGTACTGGGGAATCACTGAAGGTTTTAAGAACTTGGTTCTCAGAAAGATCATCCTAGGTAGCAGCGATGAAAAGCCCCAGCTTCTGCAGGATACCCTCATCACCAACGCCATGGGCAACAAAAACAGACATGTGTGTGGATCCATCCTTGTAGGGTCTCAGCTCATGGTTGTGGGTTCCAATCTGCCGTCAATTCCCCCTACTTCATATCCATCTTCTCTTTCTGAACGGCTGCCCTGTGGACTTTAGGCTACAGCATCAAATACGGAGACAGACTTATAGGGACTGTTTATTCAGCCCACACAATGGCATAAGCCAATTCCCTATAATAAATCTGCCAAATCTGGTTGAACTCTGAGTGGTACAGTTGTGAATGAGAAAAGCTTGTCAGAGGAGACAGTGCTGAAGAGATGGAAGTGACAGTGGGAACAGAGAGGAAGGACTGGATCTGAGAGATAATGAGAATGTAGGAAATTAAGACCTGGTGACTCATGAAATATGGCAGCAAGGAAGAGGGAGGGATCAAGAATGACTCCAGAGTTTTCAGATTATTTGGCCGAGTCAAAGGGTTGAGCTACCATTACAGGAATAGAGCAGATATGGAACAGGGAGGGGATGGGGACCTGTTAAATTTGAAAATCTGAGCAATCACTAAGTGGAGACTCATAATATGTGTTGGATGTACGGACCCAAGGCTTAAAGGGGATGAGTAAGATCATCATTAGCTAGAGGTAGAGGCTAAAATCTTGGGAGTGGATGAGCTCATTCTGGGAGAGCAGGAAAGGCAATGAGATGAGAATGAGGTGGAGCTCTGAGAAAACTAATATTTAAGGAGTAAGCAGAGGAAGATGAGCTAAAAGCAAAAGAGTATGAGATTGAAAGGCTGCAGAGGAGAAAGACAGGAAGGATTGCATTCAGAAAGTAAAGGCATGGTCAGAGGGTCAGATGCCGTGGAATAGAAAAGGGCTAAACGTGTATCCATTTGATCCAGAAGTTCCCCCGTGATCTTTGTTGGTAGCAATTTCAGAGGAGTAGTGGGGATAGAAGCCAGATTACGGTGAAAAAAAATGAATGGGAGTTCAGAAAGTGGAGACGAGCAAGTATAGGCCATTGTTTTTTGTTTTTGTTTTTGTTTTTTGTTTGTTTGTTTGAGACAGAGTCTGGGTCTGTCGTCCCGGCTGAAGTTCAGTGGCGCAATCTCGACTCACTGCAACCACAGCCTCCCAAGTTCAAGAGATTCTCCTGTCTCAGCCTCCCAAGTAGCTGAGATTACAGGCGCCTACCACCATGCCCAGCTAATTTTTGTATTTTTAGTAGAGACGGGGTTTCACCACGTTGGTCAGGTTGGTCTCGAACTCCTGACCTCAGGTGATCTGCCCACCTCGGCCTCCCAGAGTGCTGGGATTACAGGCATGAGCCACCATAGACCATTGTTTAGAGCCACCGTACCCAGCCAAAAAATACAATAAATAGAAGAAAGTTAAGCATGTTTATATGATGAGGGCGTAGGGCCATTAGAGGGGAGATTATAAATACAGCAGAAAGAGGAAAATTTGTGGAATAAGACCAAGGCCACTGAGTAAACTGAAGTGACAGTGGTGGATAAGATTACCAGCAGGAGCATATAAAGCGAGGAGAGCACTGGGCGTGGTGCCCACTCCCGTAAACCCAGCACTTTGGGAGGCTGAGGCAGGTGGATCACAAAGTCAGGAGTTCAAGACCAGCCTGGCCAACATGGTGAAAACGCATCTCTACTAAAAATACAAAAATTGGCCAGGCATGGTGATGCGCTCCTGTAGTCCCAGCTACTTGGGAGGCTGAGGCAGGAGAATTGCTTAACCGGACCCAGGAGGCAGAGGTTACGGTGAGCCGAGATCACACCACTACACTCCAGCCTGGGCTACAGAGTGAGACTCTGTCTCAAAATAAATACAAAATAAAGTGACAAGAGAAAAGGTGAAAATCTCAGGAACCCCATAGAGGCAACTGGAGGAGATGGAGACAGAAAGAGTTCCAAGTAGGAGGCAATAACAACAAACATTGCAGAGAGATGAAATAGCATAAGAAGGAAAAACAAATCACTGGGTCAATGGTTTTGACAATAAGAAGATCAACAGTGACCTTTCCCAGAAGAATCTTACTACACTGATGTGAATATGAACCAAAGTATGATGGATTGAGATGTGACGAAGAGACAGTAAGTTATCTTTTAGTAACTAAGGCAGTTATAAGTTGGTATTTTGTGGGGAGAGAAATAAAAAGGCCAGGTGATAGCAAAGGTTCAGCGAGATGGGCACACTCAGATTTTGGAAGTGTAGATTGGCAAAATCTGTTTGTAAAGCACTTTGACAATACATGTCAAGAGTTGTAAGAAAGTCACATTATTTTGGAGTGTTAGTTCTATTTCTGAGACTCTACCTTTGAAAGTATTCACACATACAAGAAAGCTTTTAAGCATAATAACATTTATTGGTATGTCATTTACACCCGTGAAAAAGTGTCCATCTCAATGTCCAACAACAGGAGAATGGCTAAGTAAACTTCCATTTATGTAACAGTGAAAAGGAGGCTTAGCATGACTAACTCCATTTTTCTCCCAATCTCCCTGCAACTCCCCCCAAAATCATATCTTTTAGGTTAACTGCTTTTGTTTATCTCTGCACATAGGCCACACTAACTATGGAAGACATTTAGTTTGCAGTTTAACTTTTCTTTTTTTTTTGAGACAGAATTTCCCTTGTCACCAAGGCTGGAGTGCAATGGTGCGATCTCCGTTCACTGCAACCTCCACGTCCCGGGTTCAAGAGATTCTCTTGCCTCAGCCTCCCAAGTAGCTGAGATTACAGGCACCCGCCACCACACCCGGCTAATTTTTGTATTTTTAGTAGAGACAGGGTTTCACCATGTTGGCCAGGCTGGTCTCGAACTCCTGGCCTCAGGTGATCCACCTGCCTTGGTCTCACAAAGTGCTGGGATTACAGGCATGAGCTACCATGCCCAGCCTACAGTTTAACTTTAAAGCAAGCATGATAATAGTCTCTTCCGCAAACTAACTTCCAAGGAGCTAAGAAGGGTGTACACACAAGTAACAATGTTATGTTAAAGATTTGTAAGAGTATTGTGACCTGGCGAAGGACAAAAAAGTTTCACCTTCTTAGACCCTTGCTGCCACTCAGGTGCCTGTGGTCATTGGTTATTTATTCACCTTAACCCGCTCTCTTTTCTCCCTTACTCTAACATAAAAGGAGCCTGAAATGCATATTAACTTAAGATGGCTTTTTTAGGACACTGGTCTGCCCATCTTCTCAGTTTGCTGAGAAGAATAAAGAATCAATCAATATTGCTCTCCGAATAAAGTTGCTTTCCTTGCCCCAATGCTTTGTCTCTTGGCTTACTGGCTGTTCAGCAAGTGGTACCAGATTGGATTTGGCTACATTTGCTGAATACCAGTTAGCCATCACAAATGACGTTTATGAGGTCTACGTAGTAGTATAGAAAATGTTTATGTTATAATGTTAAGTTGCAAAGCAGGACAGACACTTGAAATGACACTGCCATGATGCTGGGCTGTGTTTCATAAGGCACCCCTGCGCAGCGGTGGAGGTGGAAGGCAGAAGGAAAGTAACGCAATACAGGAAAAGGTTAATGGTGTTTGAGATGTGGGATTGTGGGAGGCATTTATTTTCATTCCTTCAACTTCTAGGGTTTTCCATAATTTTTTTAGTAACCATGTAGCATTTAGAAATTAAGACCTAATTAATCTACGCCTGATGGGTGTACCAGAAGATGACGGGAAGAATGAATCCAAGCTGGAAAACACTCTTCAGGATATTATCCAGGAGAACTTCCCCTACCTAGCAAGGCAGGCCAACATTCAAATGCAGGAAATACAGAAATAAATGTTTTTTAAAAGGAGGTTTGGTAGTAAAACAAAGGGGAAAGATAGGCAAATGGCTTGAGAGGATTGTAGGGTCACTGGGGAGAGATCGTTTAGCATGGGTGTCATCTGAAAGTGTGGTCAGCGGAAAGGGTGGTGCTGATGTAGGTGGAAGGGATGCTGGGAAGGGTGAAGTGATCAGGGAAGGTGAGGGTGGGGGGAGTAGCCTAAGAGAGGAGGAAGATACTTCCTCTGAGCCAGAGAGAAGGAGGTGACAGTGGATGACTTCAGAGATATAGTGGAAGGAATTCTTACCTAATAGCTTTTATTTTCTTTGGAAGCGGGGAGATTCAACTGTTGAGAGTTGAGATATGGAGGTATGAATAGGATTTGAGAGGGGCAAATATGTAGACAAGTCATTGCGCAGAGTGGGAAATGAAGTCATGAAGAAACGAGAATAACAGTGGCGAGCTGAGGTGATCCTGTCTGAGGATGGAGAGTAATTTTTGTCAGGGCATCAAGAGCCAAGCCCTTCAGTGAGGCCCTCAAGATGGAAACAGGAACAGAGAGAAAGTCCAGCTGGAGTTGGACCCTGATAAGGCATGTGGTCCGGAGGACCGAAGGTTAAGATCCACAGAGGGTGCTTACGTGGCTTACGTGAATATCTTTGAAATGGTCAGTGTGGGGTTGAGGCCCGACAAGGAAGTAAAGTGAGGAAGTGTCTGACACCTTGAGCAATACATAGAGACAGAGGGATTAATGCTCAGTGAAGCTGATCAAGAGTGAGTCAGAGGTAGATAAAAGGCAGCTGAGAGCAGAGTGAGGGCATGGCGAGGTTTGCCATCCAGGAAGAGGACCACTGCACTGTGATAGTGTGACTGTGGGAACCAGGGGGTGGCAGAAATGGTGTGAAGGTAGGGAAGGCAAGATGGAAAGAGATGCAGATGTTGGATGGGTGGGCCATCAGCAGGGGTGTTGAAGATGGCTGAGGCAGGGTAAGAGAGAATTAAAATGGATCAGACAGGCTGCCACATGTATATTAAAAAACACAAAACAGATCAGAAAGAGCTCTGTCCCATAAAATAGGCCCAGAAAAAGCTGAGGTTTTCCTAGTTGGGGCTCGGGGAAGGCTTCTGAAGAAGAGGGTTTTTGAGGTGGGTGCTGAAATAGCATCTAGACGTATGGTTTTGGGGAACAGGGCAAGAGGCAGTACACGCAGGGAGCAATATGCAGTCACAGAGGGACAAGAAATCCCAGGGTTTGTTCAAGTAAGATCTAGTAATTGATCTTACCTGGTTAGAGCATAGTATTTAAAGGAAATAGGACAGAGAAGGGGAGGGAACCGATTTTGTAAAACCTTGTTGAGTTCTTCCTCCAGGCAGTATACCAAGAGGTAATGAAGTGAAAAAGTCAGGACTAGGTGAAAAGTCAGGACTAGGTACTATGGAGAGTGCCATGGAGGGTGAGATAGAGATGATAAAACATTATTACCCAATCCAGTTATATCCATGGCTTGTGTCTCAATGGAGACCTAAGAAAACATAACCATGTATGGGTTTTGGATGAGATCTCATCCGAAGCTATCCAGTTAGGAAAAGGCCTCCCATCCTCCAGAGATTACCATTGTTTCCTGTATTGAGGGCCTGAGAGTTCATTAATCCCATGGCCTAGTCTTGACCAGAATCATCAAACTACAATCAAGGCAGGCTGCTGCCTACTCATTCTGGACCCTAGCTCCTGAAAGCTTGATATGCCCCAAACAGAACCCTTTTTGTTGTCTGTCCTTTCTCGTCACTCTCATCTCTTTTCACTTTCTTCTTCCTCTTTCTCAACTTGCTGTGCCATCAGGTATGCCTCCTTTGCCCAAATCCTTCCACCATGCCTTCTGAAATTTCCATTTAAATAAAAGACTACCTGCCCTATTAAGTGCGCCATCTTCTGGGCTCAACTTGAGTCTCACTTTCACTCAAGCACAGCTTCTCCAGAACAACTCTGGAATGGAGGCCTATGTTTAGTAACACAGACATCCTCCCCATTTCCCTATGTTTTTTCCAGGATGGTACTTCTCTGTGCTTGCATAAAACCCTTTTTCTTTGGGGAACATGCCACCTAGCTTGTAGACACATTCCTCTTCCTGTTCCTGCCATCTTCTGACTTACTGGCTTCTCTGTGTTGCTTACACTGTTGTCTCCTGGCTTATACTCCTGCCTTCCACCCTCACCTTGTCATTATTCACATGGATTCTCTTCTGTACAGACAACACCCTTGCTTCTTTCTTGCTTGACCGGCTTGACACCAGAGACCAACACCTAACTCCACATGAAACTGATCTATTCTTTGACTGCCATTTCCCCCCAACCCGATTTCTCCTTATCTCCACTGTTCTAGGCCACCCTGGCAAACTATAACCAAAGGCCAAATTCAGCTCACTGCTCATTTTGCGATAAAAGTTTTATTGGGACACAGCCATGCCTATTCATTTATATATTAGCTATGCTGCTTTCCTCCTAAAATAGCAGAGTTGCATTGAAATAGAGAATGCATGGCCCAGAACACCAAAGGTATTTACTATCTGGCACTTCACTAGAAAGTTTTTTTTTTTGTAAAGTGTCTGTTCATATCCTTTGCCCACTTTTGAATGGGCTTATTTGTTTTTTTCTTGTAAATCTGTTTTAGTTCTTTTTTGATTCTGGATATTAGCCCTTTGTCAGATGGGTAGATTGCAGAAATTTTTTCCCATTCTGTTGGTTGCCGATTCACTCTAATGACTGTTTCTTTTGCGGTGCAGAAGCTGTGGAGTTTGATTAGGCCACATTTGTCCATTTTGGCTTTTGTTGCCAATGCTTTTGGTGTTTTGGTCATGAAGTCCTTGCCTACGCCTATGTCCTGAATGGTTTTGCCTAGGTTTTCTTCTAGGGTTTTTATGGTGTTAGGTCTTATGTTTAAGTCTTTAATCCATCTGGATTTAATTTTAGTGTAAGGTGTCAGGAAGGTGTCAGTTTCTGCTTTCTGCACATGGCCAGCCAGTTTTCCCAATACTATTTATTAAACAGGGACTCCTTTCCCCATTGCTTGTTTTTGTCAGGTTTGTCAAAGATCAGATGGTTGTAGATGTGTGGTGTTGCCTCCGAAGCCTCTGTTCTGTTCCATTGGTCTAGATCTCTGTTTTGGTACCAGTACCATGCTGTTTTGATTACTGTAGCCTTGTAGTATAGTTTGAAGTCTGGTAGTGTGATGCCTCCCGCTTTGTTCTTTTTGCTAAGAATTGACTTGGCTATGTGGGCTCTCTTTTGGTTCCATATGAATTTTAAGGTGGTTTTTTCCAGTTCTGTGAAGAAGGTCATTGGTAGCTTGATGGAGATAGCATTGAATCTGTAAATTACTTTGGGCAGTATGGCCATTTTCATGATATTGATTCTTCCTAACCATGAACATGGAATGTTTCTCCATCTATTTGTGCCCTCTCTTATTTGGTTGAGCAGTGGTTTGTAGTTCTCCTTGAAGAGGTTCTTTATGTTCCTTGTTAGTTGTATTCCTAGGTATTTTATTCTCTTTGTAGCAATTGTGAATGGCAGTTCGTTCTTGATTTGGCTCTCTTTAAGTCTGTTATTGGTGTATAGGAATGCTTGTGATTTCTGCACATTGATTTT